>FXXK01001490.1:0-17768 GCA_900184695.1 Betula pendula | reverse complement strand
AATATATTGCGTATGGTTATCGGTTAGTAATTAATTAATCAAAATAAAACCCGAATTCTGCATTTAATTAGTGACGCTAGCAATAACTGATCATGAATACAGTGTTTTTAAAAAATGCCGCTATTTTACGTAAAACAAAAAATAAGCTGTATTATTCTATTTTTGTAAAAAATAGATATTATTACAGTAAAATACTACTGTATTATTTTCTTTTACCTATTTTTTATTTTTATTTTTTTTTTCACAGAATTAATGTACTCACATAAAATAACAAAAAAAGGTAATGAATTTACTCGATAGTAAAACACAAAGTTATAATACAGCGGAGCACATGATGCAATTAGGGCAAGACAGGAACTGGTCTTTTTTCCTAAAATTCCTTATTCTTTCTCTAATTTTCTAAAATTTTTTTCTAACAATTTTATTTTAATTCTTTTGTCATAATTATCACATTTAATTCTAGTATAAAATTAATTAATCTGAGTACTTGTGGAAAGAAAGATGACATTTAGTCTTCTATTGTTTTGAATTATATCGTAAGTCCTTTTTTTTTTTTTTTTTTTTTCTTTTCTGTTGACTTTCTGGATGACATAAAAGTCAAGCACGTGTCGAGCTTTCATATTAAGTGCACAGGACTTTGTGTCGAGCCTATAAATCAAAGCTCTGAGCTTTCATATTAAGTGAACACATTCAGGTAATTTTCTGGCAGTTAAACACGTTTGACGTTGAAGTTGCCCTCTGTAGATGCAAACAAAGGAGAAGCTTATGCAGCCCTCCTAGCCGTCAGGCTGGCCTCCTCTTTTGGTTGTCCCTCTATTATTCTTGATGGCGACTCCTTGCTCACGGTTCTTGATATCAAGGAGCCTCAGCTTTTTTTGGATTGTAACACTGAATCTGTTATTTTTTACATGAATTTGCTGTTACCTGCTATTTCTTCTTGGAAAGTTTGTAAGGCTTCTAGATGTGCAAATGTTTGTGCACATCTCGTAGCTAGATGTTCTACTTCAAACCTTCTGTTTGGCAGCATTCCCCCTTGCTCTCCTTTTTTGTCTTCAATTAGGTTTAGGAGCGACAAGGACCCTGATAAGCCTTGAATGTTGTGCATTCAAGCCCCTTAACTCGCATTTGTTAAACCTTAGTCATTTTGTAATATAACTTTTTGTCGTGTTTTTGTGTTAGTTAGTGCTTTCAGGTCTTATGGTGAATGTGCACTCTACATCACGGATTTCCTCAAAATATGCTGATAGACTCAACTTGGCTCGAGCGACATCATCATTTGGTTCGAGCGAGATATACTAAACTTGGCTCGAGCGACATCATAACTTGGCTCGAGCGAAGAAGCACCAAAATGGCTCGAGCGAACTCATAACTTAGCTCAAGCGAACTCGGTCGCACCAGAATCCGATTTGAGATCTGCACTTGATTTGGGGAGAGAAAAGTTCCTAAAGTTTGGGTCAAAGCACGGATTCATCTCTGAGATCCCTCAAATGATGGTTTTTGACTCCATATCCTCGCAATGAGGGATTGGGAAGACTCAATCCCTTAGTTTAAGGGATTGTATAGTGATTTTTAGGGATTGAAGGTGAATTCAAATATAGGTTGGATCTCTCATCCAAATGGTGAAATTTCTGATAGGAAGCACGAATTAGGGTTCTTGGTTTTGAGGAATTTTGGCCAGCAGCTCACAACACTCAAGGAATGGATTTCTCTTCATCAATAGAGAATTTCATATCCTCCATGAGCAACTAAACTCTTCATAGGGTTTGATGTAGCCCTTTCCAAATCCATGGTTTGATTGTAATCATTTTGGGATTTTTAGTATATGTTTGATGATTGCTTAGCTTAGAGGTTTGCAAAACAATTGTAATTGATTCAATGTTTATACTCATTTTTTATAAAAACTCCATCTTGTCTATAAGAGATTTTTTAGTCTTGAATGAAATCGACATTCCTATTTTCTGTGATTATAGGAATGATAGCTATGCAATGATATTCTTTGACATAAAATCGAGAGGTTAGATAGGCCATGCTTAGGGAAGATGATCCGTACTACATCTTAGATTAGTGTAATGTAGGTAGACGGATCATGCCAACCGAAGATGGGTTATACTCATTTCTTGATAATATGTATGCTCATTAGAAGGTTTAATAGGCCATACCTAGGGAAGATTGACTGTACCACAACTAGTGTTTAGGTGGACAATCCGTGCCAACCGAAGATGGGTTATCATTACTTTCTAACTAAAGTATTTTCTTGTCGATGTTGTCATATGGTTGACACCCATTATGCGCATCATATCACGCATATAGTAAGAATCCCATGTGAACATAATCTGCCATTGGTATGAGGTTTGTGGTGAAATCATTTCCCTATGTTTCTTCCCTTTTATTCCATTAATTGTTTATGTTTAATTTAGTTCAAAACAACCAAATATCTTTCTGAGTTAGATTAGAACTAATTCTGAGTATTTGATAAGCATCCGATCTAATAATAGTTCTTGAGGTTCGACACCCTCCACATAGCCCTATCTTATAAGGATTCGTTCTATTGCGAGTGGTAGAAATTTATTATTGATCCGTAAAATCCACATCAGACTCTCCTCTGTAATGGTCCTTTTCCCTGCTCCCCTACTTTGAATAAATAAAAAATAAAAAAAAAAAAATTTGAACAGGACTTTGTGTTGAGCCTATAAATCAAAGCTCTCTCCTAGCTTTACTTGAAAGCATAGCTAAAAGTGTCAAACAACATTATGGGTTTATCGCTTCCTCTCTTCATTTTCATTTGCTTGCTTTTCTTACTATCACAATTGCATCTATACTCACTCATGCTTCTCCTTTAATGCAACCCTTGTGCCATGATGATGAGAGCTCTGCCTTGTTACAATTCAAGGAAAGCTTTGTCATAGACAAGTCTACTTCTCCTTATTAACCTTCGGCTAATTGTCAAAACGTTGCGTCTTGGACACTAGAAGGAGACAAAAGTGATTGCTGCTCATGGGATAGGGTGGAGTGCAATGAGGACACAGGTCGTGTAATTGGCCTCGACCTCAATAGCAGCTATCTCTATGGTTCTATTAAATCCAGCAGTAGCATTTCTCGTCTTGTTCACCTCCAAAGGCTGAACCTTGCCAACAATCACTTCAACAACTCTCAGATCCCATCTCAAGTACGTTATCTTTCAAGATTAATAGATCTCAATCTCTCTGGCTCTATATTTTCTGGTCTAATTCCATTAGAAATTTCACAATTGTCGCACTTGTCATCCCTCGATTTGTCATCCTACTTTAATTTAGAACTCAGAAAGCCCAGCCTAAGATGCCTAGTTGGAAATTTGACCCGCCTACAAAAGCTTGATTCGTCTTCTGTGAACATTAACTTTACAGTGCCCAATATTTTGGCAAATTTGTCTTCTTTAACGTTCCTCTCTCTTTGTAGTTGTCGTTTGCAAGGGGAATTTCCAATAGGCATCTTTAAGCTATCAAATTTACGATTTATTCTTCTAGGTTACAATGAAGGCCTCACAAGTTATTTGCCTATCTTTACATGGAGTAGTCCGCTTGAGATATTGAGCCTCTACTGCACAAGTTTCTTAGGTGAGCTACCCACTTCCATGGGAAACCTTGGCTTCCTGACTGAGTTGGTTATGTGGAACTGCAATTTCTCGGGGTCCATTCCATCTTCACTTGGTAAAACTCACTAAACTCACTTATCTTGACCTTTCAAATAACACTTTCGTGGGTAACATCCCACCTTCACTTGGTAATCTAACTAAACTCACTTATCTTTATCTTTCAAACAACGCTTTCATGGATAATATCCCGCCTTCTCTTGGAAACCTTGTTCAACTATATGATTTAGACATTTCTGTCAATCAATTGATAGGTCCAATCCTTTTTGAGCTTGTAAACTTGCCACAACTAACTCTCATTTCTCTCCAATATAATCTTTTGAGTGGTGAAATGAATTTGGGTCTTATGAACGGGACACAATTGACCTTCCTTAAGTTGAGGAACAATTGGTTAATTGGTCCAATTACTTTTAGGCCTATGAACCACACACAATTTCGTGTCTTGGACCTTTTAGCCAACAAGCTTCATGGTCAAATTTCAAACTCAGCCTTCAACCTCAAGAATCTTGAGTTTCTTGATTTTTCTGAGAACTACTTCAATGGCATTGTGGAGTTTGACGAGTTTGTTAAGCTTAAAAATCTAACTCAATTGCATCTTTCTGGCAACCAATTGTCGTTACTTATTAAAGAAACTAGTCAATGCAAATCTTCAAAAGTTTGATGCTTTAGGATTTTCTTAGTGTAACTAGACCAAGTTTCCGAATATCCTAAGAAATCAAGATGCATTGATGTATTTAAGCCTGTCCAACAACAAGATTCGTGGCGAAGTCCCGAAATGGATGCTGAACACAAACACAACAAGTCTAGAAGTTTTTGATCTTTCCAACAACTCTCTCACAAGCTTTGGTCAACATCCAATCTTTCTTCCATGGACTTGTTTAGAAGTTCTTGATCTCAAGTTCAATTTGCTCCAAGGTTCACTTCCTATTCCACTGGTCTTTACTTTTATTTTTTATATTTCCAACAACTTATTGATTGGAACTATACCAAAATTATTTTGCAGGCAAAGTTCTCTTCAAGTCCTTAATTTGGCTAATAACAACTTAAGTAGTTCACTTCCTCGATGCTTGAACAACTTTGGAGCTTATCTATCAGTACTTGATCTGGGAAGGAACAAATTTCAAGGAAGCATTCCAAAAACTTGGATAAGAGGAAGTTGGTTGAGGATAGTAATTTTCAATCTAAACAAATTTCAAGGGCATTTACCAAGATCACTGGCCAAGTGTACGATGCTCAAGGTCTTAGATCTCAGCAATAACCAATTCAATGACAGATTTCCTATTTGGTTGGAAAATCTCCCAAATTTAGAGGTTCTCATTTTGCGGTCAAACAAATTCCATGGCCCAATAGGGACTTCTAAGAATGAATATATGTTCCAAAACTTGCAAATCGTTGACCTCTCCTATAACAGTTTTGTTGGAAAGCTACCATTAGAACTTTTTGGCAATTAGAAGGCTAAAAAATCTAAGACCACAAATCATTTGACATATATTCATTTAGACTCAACAGTAGTAATTCTTCCTTCTTACAAGACCAATTATGGTTATGATTACTCCATGACAATGACAAACAAAGGCAATATTATGTTCTATGAGAAGGTCCAAGAATTATTCAAGGCTGTTGATATCTCAAGCAATAGATTTGTCGGTGAAATTTCAGAATCTATTGGAAATTTAAAGGGGTTTCATTTACTCAATCTTTTTAATACTGCTCTTACTGGTCACATCCCACCATCTTTAGGGAACCTTACAGATTTGGAAGCATTGGACCTTTCTCAAAACAAGTTGTTAGGGGAGATTCCACAACAACTAATACAACTTACTTTCTTAGAATTCTTCAGCGTTGCTCATAATAATCTCGTGGGACCTATACCACAAGGGAAGCAATTTGATACATTTGAGAACAATTCATTTGAAGGTAATCCAAGATTGTGTGGGACACCATTGACAAAGAAATGTTGGGATTTTGATGAGCCGCCTTCTCAACCTTCAATCTGAAGCAGGTCAAGACTCTGGACCACCGTTTGAATTTGGTTGGAAAATAGTTGTGATTGGATATGGATTTGGATTTGTTATTGGAATAATAATTGGGCACATTGTGATTGCAAGGAAACATGATTGGTTAATGAAGACCTTCAGAATAAAGCCACTAACTAGGAGGAGACGTTGAAACTAAATAAAATAGTTTGGACAAGATACCTTCCCAAAGCAATGTATATATTATTATACTCGTCTTTTAATCTTATTTTTTTTGTGTGTAATGTGTTCCTTCCATTTTTCATTATTGTTTTGTTGTATTTTGGATTAGTGTGGCATTAAGATGTGTATGTAAAATGCTTTGGTGGGATCTTTTTCATATATGTTCTTTCTATAATTTTTGTTTTTTTTTTAGTAGTAGTAGTAGCTAGTAGCTAGTAGTAGAGTGTGTTACTTATCCTATGATTTTGTGTGATAATTTTCCATTACTTGAACTTGGTGAGAATACTAATTAAGTTCTTCATATCGTATGTGCATAAATTTTAGTTAATGTTTCTAATGAAGTGAAAATACAAGTCAAGCATGCCTAGGGACAATTAAATATATGTTCTTTGCCAACGATAGGATTGTTTCAATTTTTGTTTGTAAAATTACTCTTTAACACATCATAATTGATAAGTGAATAAACATAACCATATAACTAATGAAGTTGTTGGACGATTAACTATTCTTTTTCAACTAACCTAATTGCTCACATGTATTTAATTCTTTCCATATTTAAGACCATGTTCTCTGAGAAACTCCTCATTCAAAGTATCTTTTCGAAGATCGAACATTGAAATTTGGAGGTATATTTTGTATAAAAAGATATCAATTTCAGAGGATATGTAGCTTTCTAATATGCAAAAAAAAGAAGAAGAAGAAGAAGAAGAAGAAGAAGAAGCAAGTTGGACAAAAACAGAAGTTTGACTTTTGTAAGATGAACACAAGAACCAAGTTGTCCACGCATACAAGTTGGATCACTAATTTGCATGCCTATAAATAATGCATTTGGAAGTTGACCCAGCATTATGAACTTCGTTTCCTTCACCATTTTCCACTTGTCACCAACTCTCCTTGAGCCATGCATGGCTACCAGTGCCTTCCTCTCTTCATCTTCTTCCTCCCATCCCACCTGGACGTACGACGCCTTCTTGAGTTTCAGAGGTGAAGACACGCGCAAGAACTTCACCGAACACCTCTACTTCACTCTCAGAGATGCTGGAATCAGCACCTTCAAAGATGACAACGAGCTCCGAAGAGGAGAAGATCTTGCATCCGAACTATTCTTGGCAATACAACGGTCCAAAATCTCTATCATTGTCTTCTCCAGGAACTACGTGGCTTCCAGGTTGTGCTTAGAGGAACTTGTAAGGATTATAGAGTGTCGAAGAACGGTGAGGTAGCTGATGCTACCTATCTTCTTTGATGTTAAACCAACGGATGTGCACAACTAGACGGGTAGTTTTGCGCAAGCATTTTCAGAACATGAAGAGCGTTACTTCTTGGACATAGACAAGGTACTCAGGTGGAGGAGAGCTCTGATTTAGGCTGCTAATTTGTCCAGATGGGATCTGTTGTGACAAAACGAATTTTAGGATCTCCAAAGAAGCAAAAAATAACAGAATAGAAAATAAACCAATTACACAAGACACCAGGATTTAAGTAATTCGGCTTAACAAGCCTACATCCACTGGTGAAGACGATCCGAAGGAAATTCACTAATAAAAAAGAAAACTTTTTAATTCTCTAAGCCGCTAAACGACACTACAAACTGTGAGGAAACAAAGTGAGAATACACTGAAAACTCTCCATGCAAAGAGCTCTTTCTTTCTCTCAATGCTACCAGAACGTTGAAGCCACGATCCTCTTATAAGGATGTAAGTCGGTTGTCAACTCCAAAACCACTTAGGAATAGAATTCATCTACAACTCCAAGTTAGCTAAGAAGAGGATTCCAAGTCCATGTTAAACAAGGACTTCATTGCCGACTACAACAAATAAAAAAATTGATGGGCCCCACATGTGTTGACTTGAGAAAATCAAGTCATACACGACAAATAATTGTCATTCTTCTTACACCTTAGCAATGTAGGACACAAACCTTACAAGTGCATTAACAACAATCTCCCCCTCACTTGTGAATCTCTACCAAGAGTGTCACGCATACTCCAAGAGCTAGGGGTCACACTCTTTTTACCGAAGTCAAACCAAACGCGTCAAACAAAGATACTAAACATGGCTCTGATACCAATTGTTAGGGACATAAACACCTAGGGAGTCATTTAGTGAGCCCATAATATAACATGTTGAGAAACTACACAACTCAAAAGCGTAAGCCTATGGGTTTGGGCCTAACTATGCTATATAAACCACTCATTCTTCTTACACCTTAGCAATGTGGGACACAAACCTCACAAATGCATTTACAACAGGATCTAAGTAACACTACAAATGGGTAAGTGCGCTCTAGCCAATCATTTTTAGATCTTTTAACTTTACTTCTATAGATTTCCAATGTGATGGACAGAAATAATGATAATAGCATAATGGAAACATATTCCTTGCAATGTGTTAGAAGTCATTGATCAATCCTATTGGCTTCTATAAAGACTAGATGTGATAGAGTTTATGTTCAAATTTTCCCAAAAAAAAAAAATCGTAATAAAAAAACTAATCAAAGCTTTTGCTATTAACAATAAATGTAGAGAAGATCAAGACAGGCCAAGTTAAAGTTAACCAAATTTAAATTCATTTAATATAATTGTCTCAGAAAGCATTTTTCATATTTTATACTACAACATATTCATGTATACTTCCCTCTTTTCTATTTTCTAGCTATTTTTTACTTTTTTTCATTCGTTCTTTTGGTCCAATAGAGGCTGAATTGGCTACATAACAAGAGGTAGACCTTTCTCTTTAGAAGCCTCAAGGTTTAGTTGGGATTTGATGTCTAGATTTTTGTATGAAAAAAAAAGGGGGAAATTTTAGCAACTAACTAAGTTAATACTCACAAATGTTTACATAAAATCAAATTTGGCCTAAGTAGTATTTTAAGTACTATTGTCTTAAGGATAATGGCAAAAATATGCTCCGAGTTTTTATCTGTCATCATGAAATATTTATTATATTCAAATGCTTACTTATATGATTAAACTCTACCCAACTTCTTAAATAATTTGCAGGCATGAAGCCAAGTTTATTAGGAAAATTGTTGAAGCCATTTCAAGGGAACTCAATAGCACATACTTATTTGTCACACTCTACCCAGTTGGAATTGATTCTCGTGTTCAAGACATCATTTCTTTGTTAAGGGTTGGAGCCAATGATGTCCACATGGTAGGAATTTGGGGAATAGGTGGAATGGGGAAAACAACAATTTCTAAAGCGATATATAATCATTTTTTTTCATAGTTTTGAAGGAAAATGTTTTCTTGCAAATATTAGGGAAACTTCTAAGCAACCTGATGGTTAGGTTCGATTACAGGCGCAACTTCTTTCTGATATCTTGAAGACAAGCAAGGTAGAGGTAAATAATGTTGATAGAGGAATTAATATAATACAAGAAAAACTGTGATAGAAGGGTACTTGTTATTCTTGATGATGTAGACTAGTTGGAGCAACTCAATGCCATAGCTAGAAGTCGTGATTGGTTTGGCCCAGGAAGTAGAACTATTATAACAACTAGTGATGAGCAATTGCTAAAGACACTTGAAGTGGATGGAGTATATAAAGACAAAGAAATGAGGGAAAATGAATCTCTGGAGCTCTTTAGCTGGCATGCCTTTCCAAATAGTTATCCCACCAAAGATTATATGGACTTGTCAAGAAGTATCATTACTTATTCTAGAGGATTACCACTAGCTCTTGAAGTTTTGGGGGTTCTTTTCTAATCTCTAGGAGCATGCAGGAATGGAAAAACTCATTAGAGAAACTGAAAAGGATCCTTCATGCTCAAATACAGAAAAAGCTTATAATAAGCTTTGATGCACTAAGCGATAGTACTAAGAAAGATATATTCCTTGACATATCTTGTTTCTTTATCGTAATGGACAAAAACTATGTTATACAAATATTGGATGCCTGTGTTTTTTTTTATTTTTTACGGAGATTGGAATTAGTGTCCTCATTTAGCGGTGTCTTCTTTCAATTAGTGAGAAAAACAAGCTCATAATGCATGATTTGCTTCATGACATGGGAAGAGAAATTGTTCGTGGAAAATTCTCCAAAATACTGGGAAAGCGTAGTAGATTATGGTTGCATGAGGATGCACTTGATATATTGGAAAAACATGAGGTAAGAAATATTATATCACCATAGAAACTCAATTACAACTCAATCAGCATACAACTGAAAACAGAGACACCAAAGCTATAGGAAAAACAGAGCCTCCTACAGTAACACACAAAAACCAACAAGCAACTACAAAAATTCAACAAAAGAACAACGAAATCAAAGATTGTGCTCAAAATATTCTTAGGGAATGTTGATTGTTGCAGAATGCTTATTACTTTATGGCCAAGTTTCTTTCATTCTCTCTAGTTTGTGTGTGTAGTTTTTGGTTTGGTGCATGGTGTAATAATAATAATAATAATAATAATAATAATAATAATAATGGGCGGGTGTTTTATTTGTTTGTCGAACTTTGCGTAGAACATGAAGTAAGGGATGTTATTACTTTTCAATTATCAACTTGGATGGTTGTATTTTGTTTATGGACTAGTGATTGTTTCTGATATGAACCCGCAGGAAGAGAAATTCGTTGAACCCACAATCAATTTGAAAACTCACCCAAGAAAGCCAAACTCAAGTCTATGGATGGAGAATTTAGACCCGTTGAAAACTCGTTTCAAGAACCTAGAATTAATTAAAATCTAGACCCGTTGAAATCCCGTCTCAAGAACCTAAATTATGAGGAAGAACGCCACAAAGGTTGTGATTTACCTTTGATAAGTTCAAAAGTTCAATCAAGAACAAGAGGAGTAAACTCAACTCATAATTAAAATTCAAAATAATGTCTGCCTTCTTAAGTGGTGGCTATGAGATGTTTAAATACTCCCTACAAAATAACCCTAGGCCAAAATAAGGCCCATTTCCCAAAATACCCTCAAGTGGAACAATTAAAGCTCTTTTGAAACCCTAATTAATAAAACATAAGAAATATATGGGCCAAACATCCTCAAGCCCATTTATTCTAAACTAATAAAATAAAGCCTTTAACCAAATTGAAAGCCTTTAATAACAATAGGCCCTATTTTTAAGTCAAGTCTTCCACAACTTGGATTAAGTGGATCAAGACTGGTTCTCCTTCTTTCAAGTCCATCTTGAGTGTTGGGCTCTTGCTAGCTTTATCCCAAGTGGATTGCACTAATTCTTGCATTGCTTCCCTGATTTTCTTAACTCTTGGTCTTGTAATTGGCCCATTTGGAACTTGCAAATGATCTTTAAGAGTAGGCCCACCTTAGTTCCCATCATTCCCCCTCTCCTCAAAAGGATTCGACCTCGAATCTTCACCTACATCAAAGGAAGAAAGATCAGAAACATTGAAGGTAGCAGAAACATTATACTCACCTGGAAGATCCACTTTATATGCATTGTCATTAATTTTCTTAAGAATTTGAAAAGGTCCATCTCCTCGGGGATGCAACTTAGTCTTCCTATGGGCTGTGAATCTTTCTTTGCGCATAGAAGCCGTACCCTCTCATGAAGTGACTTCACCAACTTCGTCTTATTTTGGCCATCCAAGCTACTCCTGCCATCAATAGGTAAAGGCATCAAATCTAACGGAGTAAGCGGATTAAATCCATAAACAATTTCAAAAGGAGAATATGAAGTAGTAGTATGCATGGTCCTATTATATGCAAACTCTATAAATGGCAAACAATCCTCCCAAGTTTTTAAATTCTTATGAACAACAGCGCGTAAAAGCTGAGTTAAAGTCCTATTAACTACTTCAATCTGACCATCAGTCTGCGGATGACAAGTAGTGGAAAACAAGAGCTTAGTACCCAATTTCCCCCACAACACCTTCCAAAAGTATCTAAGGAATTTAACGTCCCTATCTGAAACAATACTCTTGGGCACACCATGGAGTCGCACTATCTCCCTGAAAAACAAGTTAGCTATATTTGTGGCATCATCTGTTTTATGGCATGGAATGAAATGTGCCATCTTACTAAATCTATCCACAACCACAAAAATAGAATCGCTACCCCTTTTTGTCCTAGGCAACCCCAAAACAAAGTCCATAGATATGTTGACCCATGGCTCACTAGGAACGGGTAAGGGTGTATACAACCCATGTGGCAAAACTTTATATTTGGTCTTTCTACATGTAATGCACCTGCTACAAATGCGATTGACATCTCGCTTCATCTTAGGCCAAAATAAATGCTCATGCAAAATATCTAAAGTTTTCTTGACACCAAAGTGCCCCATTAATCGCCCACCATGTGCCTCACGCACCAATAACTCACGCATAGAACAACTTGGCACACAAAGTTTGCTTTCTTTAAACAAGTAACCATCATGCTTGTAAAACTTACCAAATGCCACCTTATGACATGCCATGTACACATTAGAAAAGTCAGCGTCATCGGCATACAGGTCTTTCACATATTCAAACCCAAGCATTTTAGCACTCATAGAAGTAAGAATTACATACCTCAGGGATAAAGCATCAGCAACAATGTTCTCCTTACCTTGCTTGTAACGGATGACATATGGAAATGTCTCAATGTATTCCATCCAACGAGCATGCCTTTTATTCAACTTACCTTGACCCTTGAGATGCTTCAATGATTCATGATTGGTGTGGATCACAAATTCCCTAGTTCATAGGTAGTGCTGCCAAGTCTCAAATGCACGAACAAGAGCATAAATCTCTTTATTATAAGTAGGGTACTTTAATGAAGCCTCACTTAGCTTCTCACTGAAGAAGGCTATGGGCCGCCTATCCTGCATCAAAACTGCTCCAATCCCTAAACCTGAGGCATCACATTCAATCTCGAAAGCTTTGTTAAAATCAGGTAATGCTAGCGCAGGTGCAGAGCACAACCGTTCTTTAATGGTGGCAAAAGCATTCTCTTGATTATCGCCCCAATGAAACCCAACATTCTTTTTAATGACTTCAGTGAGTGGTTCTTACCTCAGTGATGCTCCTTGGCGTTGGCCATTCCTTGATGGCCTTGACTTTCTCTTCATCCACTTCAATACCCTTTGTACTAATAACATAACTAAGAAAACAACTCGTTCCATGCAAAAGGTACATTTCTTAAAATTAGCATACAACTTTTCACATCTCAACACATCAAACACATATCTCAAATGCTCAATATGTTCATTCAAGTTCTTGCTGTACACTAGGATATCATCAAAATACATAACCACAAACTTACCAATGAACGCGCGTAGGACATGGTTCATCAATCTCATGAAAGTACTGGGCGCATTTGTAAGTCCAAATGGCATAACCAACCATTCATAAAGCCCATACTTAGTCTTAAAAGCAGTTTTCCATTCATCACCCTCTTTCATTCTAATCTAATGGTACCCACTTTTAAGATCAATTTTATTGAAAATACATGAGCCATGCAATTCATCAAGCATATCATCTAATCTAGGAATGGGATGGCGATACTTTACCGTGATATTGTTGACCGCCCTACAATCAACGCACATCCTCCACATCCCATCCTTCTTTGGCACAAGTAGCACCGGTACCGCACATGGGCTCATGCTCTCCATCACGTACCCCTTGCTCATCAAATCCTCAACTTGCCTCTGAAGCTCCTTGGTCTCCTCCGAATTACTCCTATAGGCTAGTCGGTTTGGAATAGCAGCTCCGGGTACAAAATCAATCTGGTGCTCAATGCCTCTAATGGGTGGCAACCATTAGGCATCTCCTCTGGGAATACATCCTCAAACTCCTGCAACAAAGAAACAGCTAAACTAGGAAGAGACTGGTTAGTTTCATCAAGATTAAGATAAGGCTCTTTATAGACAAGAAAAATCATAGGGCGATCTGCGAAGAAAGCCCTCTTAACCTCACTCTCTCTTGCATAGAAACTCACTTTTGTCTTTCCTTTTCTCTCCGTAGACTCTCTTTCTTTTTTCTCTTGTGACTCCACTCTTTTTTCTTTACTCTCAGCCACCTCTCTACTTTCTTTTTCACTCTTTCTTTTTTGCTCATTTTCACTCTCACTCTTTCTATTTTACTCAATCTTTTTTTTCACTCTTGCTTTTTTGATCACTCTCATTTTCACTCTTTCTTTTATGATCACTCTCATTTTCACTCTTTCTTTTTTAAGCAACCTCACTTTTCAGTTTCAGTTGGTCCTCATAGACCTAGCTTGGAGTTAAAGGAGCAAGCTTGATTGTTTTGCCCTCCTTTACAAAGCTGTACATGTTCTTGAACCCATCATGTGTTACCCTCCTATCATACTGCCACGGCCTCCCCAACAAAATATGGCCAGCATGCATAGGCACAACATCACAAAGTACCTCATCCTTATACTTCCCAAATGAAAAAGTAACTAACACTTGTCTATCTACCCTAACCTCTCCACAATCATTCAACCACTGCAATTTGTATGGTCGAGAGTGTTTTAAGGTAGGTAAATTCAATTTCTCAACCAAAGTAGTGCTAGCCACATTAGTACAACTCCCCCCATCAATTATCATAATACATACCTTGCTGTTGACGTGGCATCTAGTATAGAAAATGTTCTCTCTCTGTTGCGCTCCATCATCCACCTTAATGTGTGTATTGAGAGCACGCCTGGCAACAAGAAACTCACCGCTCACGGTGTATACCACTCCATCATCATCACTATCATCAACCAACTCGGGCACCCCACCACTATCAACTTACTCTCAGTCGTCACCTCCCCATTGTCACGCAAAATCATCGCTCGCCTATTTGGACATTGAGAAGTGATGTGCCTTAAACCCAAACACTTGAAGCATTTAATATCTATATTTCTTGAAGGTTGAGATTCTACCTTGGGTCTGCTGCTAGGGCCCTCATCTTTGCTCTTAGGTGGTTCGGTTTTTCTCTTTGCTTCAGTTAGATCATTCCCATCCCACTTTGATTTCCAAGTAGTACTAGAAACCGAAGTGTACCTTGCTGTCCCTTTTCTCTTTAACTGCCTCTCCACCTTCATAGCCATGTGCACCATGTCCTCTATCTCCACATAATGCTGCAATTCAACTACATTGGCTATATCTCTATTCAAACCACTAAAAAATCTAGCCATTGTGGCCTCCTGGTCCTCCTCTACATTAGCCCGAATCATCGCTACCTCCATCTCCTTATGGTAATCCTCCACACTCCTAGACCCCTGTGTAAGATGTTGGAGCTTTTGGTAAAGGTCCCTATAGTAGTGGCTAGGTACAAATCTCTGCCTCATGAGAGCTTTCAACTCTCCCTATGTCTCAACAGGCCTCTCATAATTCCTCTTCCTATTGGTCACTAATTGATCCCACCAAATAAGAGGATAATCAGTGAACTCAATTACCGCCAACTTCACTTTTTTCTCCTCAAAGTAATTATGACAATCAAATACCAACTCTAATTTTTTTCTCCCACTCTAGGTAAACCTCAAGGTCACTTCTACCTTGGAAAGATGATATTTTCATTTTGATGCGCCCCAAGTCTCTATCGACACCATCCCGACTCCCTAGGTTCCTCTCAAATCCTCTTTCATGCCTAACTCCTCTATGTCTACCCGACCCAATTTCAGATGTTAGGCCTTCCTCATCCTCATCATCTCCTTCATTCTTATAAGCATTTTCAACCCTAGGCTCACGTCGCCTCCTATTTCTCCCACCTTGCAAATTTCTAACTGTTGCTTCTTGTTGATCGATCCTATCCCTCACTTTCCCCATCACCAAGTTCAACCGCTCAAATTGTTGTTGCATGGCCTGTAACACAAAGAATGGGTTATCGGCCACCCCCTTCGGTGATGACCCACTGCGGCGAGACATTGTAATGTGCTGCAAAAAAATTGTTAGCGGAAAAAAAAAAAAAAGATCTCACACGCTCCCTTACATGTTTACACTTAAATGATGGCACTCCACTCGTGTTTCACTCTAAATAGGCTTTTTCTTCGATAATAATCTCACACTCTCTTGCATTTTACCTCAAGAGTTTTCTCACGCAAGTTCTTTCAGAACTAATTGAACTCAATCAAGACAAAGCAACCTTGTTTAATCCCAACTAGTAATTAGGTTCAGGAAACAAGAACAAGAGAAACACGGAAAGAATAAAACGACACAAGAATCATGAAAATTATACGAATGGAAGAGTAACTATAACACAAGATACAAACTTATAATAAAGGATGCACAGCCCTTTTGATGTTAAGGCTTCAAATTTTTTTTTTTTTTTTTTCAGATTTTCTATACTTTTCTCTCTCTGTTTTTTTTCCGTCTTTTTTTTTTTCTTTCCCTTTTCTTTTCTTTTTTGTTTTTTTTTTTTCTCAACTGATTTGACCCACAATAAAAACAAAATTGTAATTAACAAAGCCCTAACAAAAAACTCAAAAACCCTAGAAGAAATAAGTGATACGGCAGCCAAAAACCTTAGAAGAATAATGAATTTTCAGCAACCCCCTCCCTTTTTTTTTTTTTTTTGTAACCCTAGAACAATGAGAACTAGGTATCAAATATGCAAGAAAAAAAAAAGAAGATAGAATCAAATCTGATTGGAAACTGAGTTCTGATACCAAATGATATGAACCCTCAGGAAGAGAATCCGTTGAACCCACAATCAATTTGAGAACTCACCCAAGAAAGCCAAACTCAAGTCTATGAGTCTATGGATGGAGAATTTAGACCCGTTGAAAACTCGTTTCAAGAACCTAAATTATATTAAAATCTAGACCCGTTGAAACCCGTCTCAAGAACCAAATTACGAGGAAGAACGCCACAGAAGGTTGTGATTTACCTTTGATAAATTTCAAAAGTTCAATCAAGAAACAAGAGAGTAAACTCAACTAACAATTAAAATTAAAAATAATGTCCTGCCTCCTTAAGTGGTGGCTTATGAGAGTTTAAATAATCTTCCTACAAAAATAACCCTAGGCCAAAATATAAACCCATTTTTCCAAAATACCCTCAAGTGGAACAATTAAAGCTCTTTTTGAAACCTGATATTAATAAAACATTAGAAGAAATATATGGGCCAAACATCCCTCAAGCCCATTTTATTCTAAACTATATAAAATAAAGCTTTAACCAAATTGAAAGCCTTTTATATAACAATAGGCCTATTTTAGTTCCTATTTTTAAGTCAAGTATCCACAGCTTGGATCAAGTGGATCAAGACTAGTTATCCATTCTTTCAAGCCCATCTTGAGTGTTGGGGTCTCCTTGCTAGCTTCATCCCAAGTGGATTACATTAATCCTTGCATTGCTTCCCTTGATTTTTCTTGGGCTCTTGGGCTTGTAATTGGCCCCATCTAAACTTGCAAAAGATCTTTAAGAGTAGCCCACCTTGTTCCCCATCATGTTTACCTTGTTTACAGGGTAGCTTGTGGTAGGTTATATTAATTATTTTGAAATTTCATCAAATATCAATAATTTTTAGAATCATTTTTATTGTTTTTTAATAACTAAACAATAAGTTAATTATGACAATGGTTTTGTTTGTTTTGAAATATAGTTTTTTTGTATGATTCTCAGTTTTGTGTATGTGGATCAGTATTGATTTATTAATTTTCTTACGCTGCTCTTGTACTATCTTTGGATCTTCATATTCTGTCTCGCTGTTATGCTATTTAGTGGGGGATAAGGTACGCAATATACTTTGTTTGTATATTGATTTATTTCTATATATTTGAATTTAGGCAAAGCTAAAAGTGTCGTAAAAGTTTTATGAACCCTGAGAATTCTAATCTCTTAAATATTGGTTATTAATTACGTAATGTTTATTATGTGTGAGGAACATACATTTAACTATGGTAATGGTTGGAGCGTGTTCTGTATGTGTTAAGATGTTAATTTTTGGATTGAACCCTTGTTAATATAATAATTACTTTCTTTATGATAATGTCATTTTCTAGCTTCTAACTTGTAAGTTTAAAATACTGCCAAACATAATCGATGATTTTTATTCTCATAACT
>FXXK01001489.1:84331-97842 GCA_900184695.1 Betula pendula | reverse complement strand
ACCAAAAGCAAGAATTTTACCTTATTTGAAGTATGATTAAGTGTGATAGTCGAGGCCTACCTTATTTATCTATTATTTCATTCAATCTTTAAACGTTCTAATTCGACAATATCGTTTTAGGAATGCTTTTTAAACATAGTCTACCATCCTCCGTCCCGCGACGATCACCTCCATCGTCTACCTCCACTACATCTGTCTTTCGCTCTCCTGCCACCTTGAGCAGTGAGCAAAGATGCTGCCTCATTCTCATCCACCGGTGCTCACCCCCTCCCCCACTCGTCACCCCGCCACACCGCCCATGCCACCACTAAGCCCCCAACTCCCCCGTGGGACTCTTTACAAAAGCAATAATATGAGTGTGTAAAGGTCTCCTCAGACTTTTACAACATGAGTCAACACTGGAAAATACCCTACTCAAGATCACGACCACCACCACACACATCATAGTATTGAACTAAGTACATCACCTACACAATCCCTACGACCATGATGATAACTACGCTCGTTCCCCTAGCATCGCAATAAACTCAGTCTCCTAAACTACGATACCCACAATTCCAGGCTGGAGAACACTCAAGAAATAGTTATAGGTTCCACAGGAGCCCTTTCCACCTACTGTACATTAACCTAGTAGTTGGATCTGCAATCACGATATCCCTGCACGCGATACTGGCGCTACGGGGGGTTCATGGCGGTACATAAAAAGGGGCATGGGGTCAAGAGAGCAGGCCGATTTGCAGAAAGCGTAGTGGGGGTGGGGGGCCGGGGTCAAGGTCAAAGGAGAGAGATGAGGGGAGTGATACGAAGTCAGTGGTAAGGGGACGGGACGGAGAGGCGAGTGGCGCTTTTTCATACCACGAAAAAGCTTTGTCATCCTCTGTGCGCCGAGGAATCTAATCTTTTAAATATTGATATACACACTAATATAATAGTTGACCGGAAACACCTATCATTTAGCAGGGCGAAGGGTTGGTTTTGTTAGTATGCGGTTTCATGGTTACACACGATTTTAAGATATTTTGGTTAAAACCCTTAAACTCCGTAAAAAACGCATCGTTTTCTGAAATATAATCTGTCAGTATCAAAAACTAAGTCAAACGAACTCAGTTTTAATTCAAACTGAAGCCCGTTATGCTTGTATCATCTAACAACCTCTACGGCATAGTATAGTTTTGAAAACGACATCACGCCGTTAACCTTTTTAAGGCCATACTCCAGATGACCTATTCTCGCTATTGTGCCACTCTTGACCTGGGCCTTATTTCTAAAATCGGAGTTTCACCTATTTGTGATTTATATATCATAAATGGACTCTATTTAGTATATAAATGGTTTTTATTTCGGTATGGTAAAATCGGAATTCAATTCCAAGGCAGTTGACTTTATGGCCTAAAAATCGAGCCTTAAAACCTCAAATTGTTGAAATTAGCTTAAAACTGCTAAATCCATTAGGTAAGGCTGGTTCCTTGCTGATTTGAGGGCTTGGGGTGGTGACACATCTCACATGATCAAAAGATGCATGAGAGTATAAAAAGGGCTAAAAAGTCTAAAAGTAGTTTGACAAAAGTGTACTTTTGTGACTTATTAGGCAAGATAGCTTGACTACCTTGTCCATTACACTTAGTGCACGTTTTTTTTTTACCAAATGGACCCTATTGGAGTCTATATAAGGATGGAGAACCCTCAGGAAATCAGGCCATTCAGTTCCTTTCAGTCTATCCAGCAAACTCTCTCATTCATCGCACACACACTCTCATGGCACCTAGGGGGTTTTGGAGGAGTTCTTCTCCAAACTGTCCATAAATCATACCCTACCTTCCTTGGGGTGTCTAGAAGGTATTACAACCTTTAGAAGTCACTTTGGAGGCCATTGGAGGTATGAAAACATCATCCTCCTATTTCAGCTTCAAAACCGGCTCAATAGAGGGGTGTTGGGGAATTTTTGTGATTTTTCACAACCTGCTTGCACGGGCTGTGTATGATCACTTAGGAGGGTTCCAAAACTATTTTGTATCATGTTTCCATTGATCTTTGGGCTTTGGAATCATGAGAAAACACCAAGAACTCATCCTACACCCATTCGGCCTCTATAGGGTATTTTGTGGGTTTTTGATGCTAACTTGTTTTGTTAATCTTTCTTGCTGATTTTTGATGTATCTAATATATGTTTGATGTGTGTTGGTTATTGGTTTGATTCAAGGATCCTAAAGTGCTCAAAAGAATTAAAAATGGGAGCAAGCAAAGCTTGTTTTCAAAGGAAAATGGAAAAGGTTTAAAGAACTTGTAAAATCAACCGTATATTATTGATTAGTTGTTGTTTTTGATCTTATGGTGGATTAACTCTCAACTTCATGTCTAAATGTTATGGTGGCTTTGCCCTTCGGTGTATAGACATGAGGTTTTAAAGATCATTTTTATCTTATTATTAACTCTCAACTTCATGTCTAAATGTTGTGGTGGCTTTGCCCTTGGGTGTATAGACATGAGGTTTAATATGATATGGCTATTTTAATCTTATAGTAGATTAACAGCTCAACTCATGTATAAACTGCTACGGTGGCTGTGTGATAAGCCTTGAATGTTATGCATTCAAGTTCCTTAACTTGCATTTGTTAAACCTTAGCTATTTTTGTAATATAATATTTTGTCATGTTTTTGTGTGTGTTAGTGTTTTCAGGTCTTATGGTAAAGCTGCACTCTACATCATGGATTTCCTCAATAAAAGCTAAATTCATCACTTGGCTCGAGCTATCCCCTCCTTTGGCTCGAGCTATCACCTAAATTGGCTCGAGCAATCTCTGCACTTGGCTCGAGCTATCTCTCAACATAGCTCGAGCGATATCATAACTTGGCTCGAGCTAAACAGATCTAGTCAGAGTCTAAAGTGCGATCTGCGCCGGATTTGGAGGAAGAGAGATTTATGGAAGAGTTATAAGTGCGAGAACAGCTCGGGGATCCCTCCAAATGAGTGGTTGACTCGATTTTATTGAGAAATGAAAGATTGGAGGTGAGAGAATCCCTTGAAAAGAGGGATTTTAGAGTGAGATTGAGGGATGATATATGAGATGATGCTGGTACAGCAAAAGGGAGAGAGAGGTCGTGGGCAGTAGAGGGGAGATCCATCTGGTATTGGAGGCTGTCCAGAGGCTGAAGAACACCTCCAGGAGATGTCTTTCTCTAATCCAATAGAGAATTTCATCCTCTATGAGTGGCTAATCTCTTTTCGTAGGGAATTGATGAAACCCTCTCCAAATTTCATGATGAAATTCGTATTCATTGCTGGGATTTCCAGAGTATACATGATGATTGTTTAGCTTAGGAATTGCAAAACCATTTGTAAATTGTTATTCAATGAAAATACTCATTCTTGATTATATTCCATCTTGTCTATAAGATAGTATTTTGTCTGAATGAATTCAACATCATTTATTTTCTATGATATGGGGATGATAGCTAGGCAATTATATTAATTGGCATTCATTCAAGAAGCTTGATAGGTCATTCTTAGGATTCATAAATCATGCTACATCTTAGCTTAGTTTAATTCGGGTAGATGATTCATGCAACCTAGGATGAGTTATTCTTGATTCTTGGTGATATGTATGCTGTTTAGGGATTGTATAGGTCATGCTAGGGAGTATAGATCATATCACAAATAGTGTTTAGGTGATTAATCTGTATTAACCTAAGATGATTTATCATTTTCTCTAAAACAAAAGTGTTTTCTTGTCAATGCAGTCGTATGATTGACAACCATACGTGCATCATATCATGTGTATACTAAGAATCCCACATGAGTACAAATGATCATTGGAATGAGGTTTGTGATGGATTCAATCCCTATGTTCATTTCCTTGAATTTCATTACGTATTTAAGCTTTAATTTAGTTTTCAAAACAACCCATTATCTTCCTGAATTAGATTAGAAATTAATTCTGAGTATTCGATAAACATCCATCTAAGAACAGTCCTTGAGGTTCGATACCCTAAAAAATAGCCTTATCCTATAAAGGATTCGTCCTATTGCGAGTGGTCTTTTTATAATTGATCCGTAAAAAGCACATCACTCTGCCTTTTGGCAGCATAGACATGAGGGTTGGTGTGAATTAACTATAAGAGATTCTACCACGCTATGATTATAACTCATAAATATGCCCTTACTTAGTAAGGATATTTATGGTGTATTATCAACAAAATCCTTATGACATGTCCTCACTTATGTGGGATTTCATAAGTTAAATGCTTTGAATAAATTTATGAACAATATGTGAGAATACTCACAAATATGACTTGTATACATATATGAGTATACGTATGGATAAAATCAAGTAATGAAAATAAAGTGATGGATAATAACAAAGGCTAAGAGCAAGGATCCTGAAGACTGACCAATTATTATTGATTGATACTAATACATGTTATTTGTCTATCCATATTGCTAGGCAGTGGTGGATAGTATTATTCTGCGAAAAAAAAAAGGGTAAGCATGGAAGTACTTACTGGGGCTGACACTATTTTCTTTTATATTCAGTATTGCTTTATTCATATGCATGTATTATAAACTGCTCATATATTACAACTACATATTTTGTGAGTTGGTAATGATGTGACATTTAGCTGGTTAGTAGCAGGGGTCTGAGGGCTGATCTAGTGGACCTCGGGTCCCTAAACAAGGCAATAGAACTAACGCTGGAATGTCGGTTCCAGGTGTAAACCAGTAATCTGTTTAAGTGGGGGAGGTAACGTTCGTTAATACGGGGTTGGCCCATTATGAGTTGAGTGTAATTTCATGCTGCATTAAGACTAAACAAAGCCTTCACAACGATGCATGAAAACCCATTCATTTCATTCATTATATCTGTCATATGCTAGTTCAATAATTCAATTACCTGTTTATATTGGGATGCAGTAGACTCACTTGTTTGCCTATATAAATGTGATGATGTCATGTTTACAAAGACTGTGATGCAGGAAACGAAGGCGGAGACCCTTTCGTTAGCTTTGATGACTATTAGGCACTACTTTGTCGGGATGTGCTATATCCCGGAAGAGACAACATTTTGTTATATATATGTCTCTTCATGTTTCTTGTGCTATGAATATTATTATTATTGATTATGGTTTGTAATATATTTAAACGGCTTGATGTTGCAACTGTATGCCGTCTCTGGCATATGATTCATCTATTTTTGCTTAGTACACCTAATGTGCACATGTCTGTAATGCTTAAACATCTAGAGTATTTAATTCATTGAGGTATTTCAGTAAGCTCTATTGTGTAATTTAGTTGTTCCCTAGTGTTTTAAAAGAAAAAAAAAATATATCCGCTGCGAGACTGATCTCTGAGGTAGTAATGTCACGTGGAAACCAGAGGTTTTTGCTTATGGTTTTATTGATCTAAAACTGGGGCGTTACAATCTCAAATGGTATATCATGAAGATCAATCCTTAGGCTTTACAATCATTATACCAAATGCATAAAATCCTAGCTAAATACAATCAACCCATAGCACTTTGGACAGAGCTACATCAAACCCTACAAAGAGTTTAGTTCCTCATAAAGGATTTGGGAATTTCCATGGGATTGGAGAAAACCATTTCCTAAGGAAATTTGGTGCTATATGTCGAGTTCTATCCACTATCTAAGGAAGAAAACAAACGAAAATAAGCTAAAAACAGTAAAGAAAAACTAAGAACCGAACTCTCTACCTCTCTTGTGAGTTTTACATACATTGAGAGGGAGGAGCTTAGATATTTACAAGATAAGTCAAAGATAAAAAATCTTGATCCCAAGTGGTGTAGAACAGCTTTGAGGATAAATTTCGGCGCCCACAACGGTCTGTCAAGCTGCAATATTGGACAAAAAATATCATAGAGCTGTCATTTGCTGTCAAAAGATCTTTCAGGTTTGGAAGCTTCGACGGCGCTTGATCCCTAGAATTGGGCGCTCGATCCCTGGAATGTGGCGCTCGATCCCCAAAATGTGGCGCTCGATCCCCCACCACTTCCTCAGCACTTAAANCTTCTCTTGATTTATTTTTAAGCCTAATGTCAAGATTTGCTTGTGTTTTCCATTAGGACCTAAAAATAAGACAAAAAACTAAAACACAACAAAATATTATATATTATAATACAAACTAAAGGTTAACACATGTGAGTTAGGGAGTTTGAATGTGTAACATTTAACACTTATCATCAACCGTCCTCCCGCTCCTCAGAGTGGTGATGGCCTGGGCTTGCTCATGAGTGGTGTTGCATGTCGTACCATTAGTGTACGCGAATTGTCCATTTGGGTTGGCCACTGGTTGATTTGGGAGTTTACCCTCTCTTCTTTGATTAAGTGCGTTGGCTATCTGTCGAACTTGGGCGTCACTTCACAATTGATTGAGAGTGAAAATTAAGCAACTAAGTGTTTGCCTCAAGGTTGCTTAGAGCAGCCAGCACTTCAAAGGAAGAATTCCTAGGAAGAGGAGGAGCTGGCTGATTTTGATGTTGGGGAGGTCGATAATTGGATGCCGGATTCAAAGCTTGATTGAGAGGAATTCCTTGAGGAGGTGCTAAATTTCCCGGGGCTTGAGCTCTTCATGAGAAATTGGAATGGTTTTTCCAACCAGGGTTGTATGAATTTGAATATGGGTCATTTCCTAGTATAGAGAAAGCTATATTTACTTGCTCACTATTCATTTCAGAAAATTGTCCAACTATGGGACAATCATTCGTATGATGTGACGAGCCGGAGTACAATGAGCATGGCTCATGTGGAGGCTGTGGGTGAGAAATAGTCGGAGCATATCCACCTTGATGGTTACATCAGAAGGACCGCTCAATTCAAAAAGACCTTCGGTCCTTTGAGCTTTTGGAGCAGTGGCTCGACGATTAGATGATGCATGATGTAAAGAGTTTTCACCTAGATTTTCAAAGAGGGTCCATGCATCGTTCTCACTTTTCATCATGAAAGTGCCTCCACATGAGGCATCAACCATTTGTCTATGTGGCTCAGTCAAGCCATCATAGAAACATTGAACCAGCTGCCACTTCGGGATAGCATGGTGTGGACACTTTCGCAAAAGGTCCTTCATCCTTTTCCATGTTTTAAAGAAAGGTTTTCCCTTAGATTGCAAAAAACCAGTGATGGTTTTCGAATTTGATTGGTTTTCCCCATAGAAAAATACTTCTTAAGCAATGCTTGCTGGATTTGCGCCCAAGAAGTAATGGAGTTTGGTTCCAAGGAGTTCAACCAATACATGGCTTTATCCTTGAGGGAGAATTGGAAGAGACGCATTTTCAAATCATCCTCGGAAAAATTCTGCAACTTTGTGGTCGTGCCGATTTCTAGGAATTCATCGAGATGCTTATATGGGTCTTCGTTATGAAGCCCATAAAAAGATGGGAGCATCTGAATAGTGCTG
The DNA here is from genome assembly GCA_900184695.1 of Betula pendula. Taxonomy (NCBI): domain Eukaryota; kingdom Viridiplantae; phylum Streptophyta; class Magnoliopsida; order Fagales; family Betulaceae; genus Betula; species Betula pendula. Next base: position 90,434 of record FXXK01001489.1, on the reverse strand, counting down.
AACTTAATTTCATAGTGGGTTGCCGTGATGTTTGGCAGCTGAAGGCATGAGGGTGAAGTGTAAGTTGAGGGAACATAGTGATCCCTCAACAGAATGGTTCTTGGTTCCTCTCCGGCCATTGGTTGGGCTCGCTCACTTAGATTCGAGTCCCTTTCGGTTCTATGATGTCTAAGAGTGAGTTCTAAGTCTAGGTCGCAATTCAAAATTGGTATAGATAAAGACTGACAACCATTAATACACTATTGGAACACAGTAACAATGTATAGAGAAGATATAAACAACAAATGAAAAGAGAAACAAAATTTAGAAGTTACTGTTTCAAAAATGCAGTAGCTCCTATGCAATTGTCTGAAGGAAAGGCGCTCAAGCCACTTTATGATTGCGCTCGAGCCCAGGGAAGAGGGCCCTCGAGCGTATTACGCAGGAATAGAACATAAACAAAACAAGTCAGAAACATAATAAATATGAAAATAAAGAAAAACAAAAAATAGAATCTCTCTTTTGAGAAAACAGTAGCTCTTTGTGCCAACTGATGTGCTCGAGCCACTTATGATTGTGCTCGAGCCAACAGATGCACTCGAGCCTTTTCTAGGGGCGCTCGAGCCTTTTTGTGCAGAAGCTGATACAAACAGAGACTGAAACCCAAAGTCAGAATATGTATCAAATGATTTATAAGAAAAATATGTACGGAATTAAAGTAGATTTAATCCCAAACACTTGATAAACAACCGTTAAACAGTCCCCGGCAACGGCACCAAAAATTGATGTGAATTTTAATCAATGATAATATTTTTATCATCCGCAATAAGACGAATCCTTGTAGGATAGGGCTATCCAGAGGGTGTCGAACCTCAAGGATTGCTTGGTTGGATGTTCATTAAGTACTCAGAATCAAACCTAATCTAACTCAAAAAAAGATAATTGGTTTTGTTTCAGAAATGAAAATAAGCATAAACAAATATTGAAATCAAATGATAGAAGCATAGGGATATGACTTAACCACAAACCTTGTACCAATGGCAGATTGTATTCACATGGGATTCTCACTAAATGTGTGATATGATGCGCATAATGGGTGTCAACCATATGACAACATCATCGACAAGAAAATACTTTAGTTAGAAGGTGATGATAACCCATATTCGGTTGGCACGAATCGTCCGCGTAAACACTAGTTGTGATACGATCCGTCTTCCCTAGGTATGGCCTATAAAACCTTCTAATAAGCATACACATTATCAAGAAATGAGTATGTAGCGCCCCAGATTTTAATCTGCCGTTTATATTGTCTTAATTTGATATTTAGGCTGGGTTATAGATTTATACATGGCACTGTGATGTTTTTAATGAATCTATGTGGTTATATGAACATTTATGGTATATCTATATATATTATATATTGATTGGTAGATACTAATTCATGGGTCATGAATTGCTGGGTAATAATATTATATTAAGATATAATAATATTACTGGGCGATTTAATTGATATAATAATTTAATTGGACCTATTGGATGTTTAATATATTGGTTATGATTAAATAGATGCTAATATTATCTGTATGGTAGTATTTAACTGTGGGATTAATATAGTAAAGGGGAATGATGCTTATTTATTAAATAAGTAGAATCGGTAGCCTAAAATTGCATTTAAATAACTTGTGGGCAAGTAGCAGTTAGTAGGAATTTTGGGTCAGCTTTATAATTAAAGAGAATTGGGGCCAAAGTTGTAAATACCTAAAAGCTAAACTTGCCAAGCAAGTTGACTTATTTGAGAAGCCACCCCAAAATTCTACAAATTAAACCCACCCCTCCTTCGTTTAAACCCACATACCGNATATGACAACATCATCGACAAGAAAATACTTTAGTTAGAAGGTGATGATAACCCATCTTCGGTTGGCACGGATCGTCCGCGTAAACACTAGTTGTGATACGATCCGTCTTCCCTAGGTATGGCCTATAAAACCTTCTAATAAGCATACACATTATCAAGAAATGAGTATAACCCATCTTTGGTTGGCATGATTCGTCTACCTACATTACACTAATCTAAGATGTAGTATGGATCATCTTCCCTACGCATGGCCTATCTAATCTTTTGATTTTATGTCAAAAAGTATCATTGCATAGTTATCATTCCTGTAATCATAGAAAATAGGAATGTCGATTTCATTAAAGACAAATAAACTTCTTATAGACAAGATAGAGTTTTTATCAAGAACAAGTATGAGCGTTGAATCAATTACGAAGGTTTTGTAAAACTCTAAGCTATGCAAAATGAAATACAATCAAACCATGGACTTGGAAAGGGCTACATCAATCCCTATGAAGAGTTTAGTTACTCCTGGAGGATATGAAATTCTCAATTGATGAAGAGAAATCCATTCCTTGAGTGTTGTGAGTTGCTAGACAAAATTCCTACGAATCAAGAACCCTAATTCGTGCTTGGTAATCAGAAAATCGACCCTTTTGATCATACATTCAGCCCCTATTTGAATCCCTTATTGAATTCTTAAAAATCACAATCTAATCCCTTAGTTTAAGGGATTGAGTCTCCCCCAATCCCTAATTGTAGGGAAATAGAGTCAAAACCTTCATTTGAGGGATCTCAGAGGTGAATCCACACTAACCCATTCTTCTAGGAACATTTCTCTCTCCAAATCAAGTGCAGATCCCAAATTGGATTCTGCTTGGACCGACGGCGCTTGAGCCTCTTTGGTATTGTGCTAGAGCCCTTTAATTCTTGCTGCGCTCGAGCTCACTTGGAAGGTGCTCGAGCCACTTCAGTCTTTAGTGTTGAGCTCGAGCCAGGTCACATAGGCTCGAGCCATTTTGTCTTTGTCATCACACTTTGAAGTGTTTAAGCCCAAAATCCATGATTTAACTTGCACTTTCAACTTACGATCTTAAAACACCAAGAAACACAAAAACACAACAAAATGTTATACTACAAAACAAACTAAGGGTTAACAAACGTGAGTTAAGGGGCTTGAATGCATAGCATTCAAGGCTTATCATGGCTTTCCATTCGAATTAGGGTTTTTCCAATGGAATATGGGTTTTTTTAATTGAAGTGAGAATTTTCCGTTCGAATTTGGTATTTTTTTCGTTCGAACCGATATTAAAAGTACGAAAAAAGTGAACATATACTAAAAAGTTTTCGCAGAGTTAGTTTTTTGGCTTTCTGTTCGAACTAGGGTTTTTTCAATAGAAGTGGCTTTTTTCGTTCGAACTAGGATTTTTCCGATCGAACTGGTACTAAAAAAAAGAAACAAGAGAACATATTCAAATTTTTTTTAGGAAAGTTAGGTTTGTGGCTTTTCCGTTTGAATTGGTGTTTTTCCGAACGAACTGAGGTTTCTCCACACGAACTAGGGTTTTTCAGTTCGAATTGGGATTTTTCTGCTCAAACCGGTATGAAAATAAAAGTAATTAAAAACAGTGGCATATACAAATATTTTGGAAAAGTGAGTTTGTGGCTTTCCTTCGAAACTGGGGTTTTCCGATCAAAATGAGGTTTTTTTCTTCGAACTGGGGATTTTCGATCGAACGGGTCTAAAAGTAAGAAACCATGAAACATATACGGAAAAACTTTAGGAAAGTCAGTTTATGGTTTCCCTTCGACTGGGGATTTTTTTGTCAAACTGTGATTTTTCCGTACGACAATTGTGTTTTTTCGTTCGAAGGGGGTTTTTCCGTTGATACGGGTAGTGAAGTAGAAACAAGTGAACATATACAAAAAAGTTTTATGGAAAGTCAGATTTTTGGCTTTCTGTTCGAACACAAGGTTTTCTCAATCGAAAGTGGGGTTTTTTTTTTTTTTTTTTCCGTTCCAATGGGTTTAAAAGTACGAAAAAGGTGAACGTATACTAAAAAGTTTTAGCAGAGTCAGTTGTGCTTTCCATTCGAACGAGTTTTTTTTGTATCGACTTAGGTTTAGGGTTTTTATAGAAGTGGCGTTTTTCCGTTCGAACTAGAGTTTTTCTAGTCGAATTGGTACGTAAAAAAAAAGAACAAGTGAACATATAAAAAAAGTTTAAGAAAGTCAGGTTTGTGGCTTTCCATACAAATTAGGGTTTTTCTGATCGAACTGAGGTTTTTCCACACGAAATAGGGTTTTTCCATTCAGGTTAGGGTTTTCCGCTCAAACGGGTATGAAAAGTAATAAAAAAGTCAGCATATACGAAAATAGTTTTTGGAAAGTGAGTTTGTGGGCTTTCCGTTCGAACTGGGTTTTTTTTGTTCGAACTAGGGTTTTTCCATACGAACTGTTGTTTTTCCGTTTGAAGTGCTGGTTTTTTCTGTTCAAACGTAGTAAAAGTAAGAAAGAATGAACTTATACAAATTTTTTTGGAAAGTTAGATTTGTGGCTTTCCTTTCAAACTAGGTTTTTCCTATCAAACAGGGTTTTTATTGATCGAAGTGGGTTTTTCCGTTTGAATTGGGTGTTTTTTTTTTTTTTTTTTTTTTTTTTTTTTTTTTTTTTTTTTTTTTTTTTTTTTTTTTTTTTTTTTCAGTTCGAACAGGTTTAAAGTACGAAAAAAGTGAACATAATACTAAAAAGTTTTAGCAGAGTCAGTTTTGTGGCTTTCTGTTCGAATTGAGTTTTCATCGAACATAGGTTTTTTCAAAGAAGTGGCGGTTATTCCATTCGACTAACGTTTTTTTCGGGCAAAGCTGGTACTAAAAAGAAGAAACAGATGAACATATACCTAAAAAGTTTTAGGAAAGTTAAGTTTGAGGTTTTCCGTTCGAATTGGTGTTTTTCCAATCGATTGGTTTAAGTCACACGAACTAGGTGTTTTTTCCGTTCGAATTGGGGGTTTTCGGCTCAAACGGGTATGAAAGTAATAAAAAAGTGAGAATATACAATAGTTTTTGGAAAGTGGAGTTTTTGGGTGGCTTCCTTTGAATTGGGTTTCCACCGATGGCGAAGATACACAGGTTTTTTGTAAACGTCCCTACGAACTCAGAGGAATTTAGTCCTAGCATCTCGCAGTAAGCTCAAACGGGGAGATTCCATCATCGAGGTGCCTCATGGATTGGGGTGCTAGATGTAAAGATTAGTCAAGAAACTCCTAGTTGGATGCAATGTGATCTACCAAATAAGCTGCCATCTAGTATTTCGCACATCGTATTGTCTCTTATCCAGCTTGTGTGGTCTATAGAAAACTCTTTGAGTAATGTCCTTGATGAAATTCTGTTGCTAGTACGATTTATTGCTGCTGCCCAGGTGAAATATGTTGTTTTTCTGCGCCACCTTGACTGTATAGGAGAGGGAGTTTGACGACGGATGATGTCAGTTAGGGATTTTTTTCTTGCCGATATTATGTCGGAATCTACTCTATACTGGTTATCCTATTCTGGAAATACGGTTGTATGTAGCCACAACACGTGCTGCACATTGTTAGTACAATAGATAGAACGTGCATTATTTCTACAAAATTATTTGCACAGCATAGTCGAATGTTTGTCGTTCTTCTCGTGCTTACAGAAAGAACAATGCAAGATGGTTGAGAGGCTATTTTTCTTTCGAATTCAGAAAGTTTGAGAGGTGTCTATTACGATATCAGCAGCTAACTGTGTTATTTTATGTTCATAAATCAGTCAGAGGTTGTATACTTTGTGCTCCATTGACATATACGCGCTGGTAAAATAGATCATCTTGAAGAAACAAGTTAACTACTTTCTATAAAAATGTTTTTGAGAGGAGTGTAGATGCATAATCCAAATGGCATCCTCCGGTAAGCAATGTTTCCAAAGGACATGTGATGTGTCTTTTCTTTGATTCTTTCCGGAGCTATGGCAGATCTGATTCGTACCCATATACCCATCCAAGAAACAATAGTGCTGTGACCAGCTAATCTCTCTTAGCATTTGATCAATGAAGGGCAGAGGAAGTGGGTTTTTCGGGGTCTACTGTTGAGCTTATCTGTAAGTCATAATACATACTCATCCACCCAGTGGTCTTCTTGTGGGTCATTAGTGCTTCTCACTGTCTACTGTACACATAGTGTTTTTTCTGATATCTCGAACAGGGTTTTCATCGATCGAATGTGGGTTTTCCTATCTCCTGTCTGGAATTAATCGCTTTGCGTAT
>FXXK01001489.1:64093-74761 GCA_900184695.1 Betula pendula | reverse complement strand
CCTTTTTCCACTCGATAATTCTCTTTCAGTTCTTTTGAAACTAAACAAACAACTCAAAATTTCTAGCAACAATTCACCAAGAACTAATCAAGGAATCTCAGATTTGAACACAAAGAATATGGAAATTTTCAGATTAGAATTAGAAGGAATATGGCAGTTTGGAATTTTGGAAGCACAGAATAGTGAATTTTTTTTTTTGTTTTTGTTTTTGTTTTTGTTTTTGTTTTTTTTTTTTTTCAGACTCCTTTCTGTTTGAGTCTCTCTCTCTTTTCTTTCTTTTTTTTGTTTTTTTTTTGATGATCAGCAACTAGCTTTTGAGAATAATGAAATAAGATTTCAAAATAACTAAGAGATGTGAGACCAGACCAATAGTTTAGACATCAACAAGAACAAACAAAGATTGAACAGATAGGGTAAAGGAAATTCGGCTAAGAAGAGATAAATGATGTGGACGGCTAAAAAAGAAACAAAGTAATGAAAGATATTAAAGGATAAGCAAACCTGAACTAGAAACCGTGCTCTGATACCAAATGATGTGAACCTCGTCAAGAATAACGAGACCCAACAACGAAAGGGAACCCAAGATCGTTCTATGGACAGATTCGAATGGAAGACCTCGACCCGTTGTTTATGATAAACAAGAACCTCGGTATAATGAAGACGCCACAAACAGTGGTGGAAACTCCGTTTGATAAGTCGAGATGAACGCCACGGGAAATCCCGATAAGTTCGAGTAGTTCTTCAAAGAACCAAAGAGAATAAACTCACAAGTTTTATGAATAATCAATGTCTGTGTTTTCCATTGCTTATGCACCTATTTAAAGGGCTGAATATTACAAAGAAAAAATCATAACATAGAAAACCTAATTAAAGCCGAAAATGGTTAAGGAAAGAAATCCTTACCTTGCTAAACACACAATCCTTACCTTGCTAAACACACAATCCTTACCTTGCTCAACACACAATCCTTTCCTTGCTAAACACACAATCCTTTCCTTGCTAAACACACAAGACATATAAGGCAATATAAAAAGGAAATAAAGGACAACATAAAAGGAAAGAAAAGTGGCGCCTAGAATAGCTATGCAATCAAATCCTTCTAGAATAGACCTAAAATATTTCTTGCCAATTCTTAGCCTTGACCGGATCCTTCTAGAACTTGAATCAGGGTGACGATTTTTTGTTGCCCACGTGGATCATGCTCAATGGGCCTCCACGAATTCGCTTGAGCCCAGAAATCTTGAATGAGTCTGTTGAGTACATCTTTGAACTTCTTTGCTCGTGCTCTCGTAACCGGCCCAATTGGTACTTGAACGAGATCCTTTGAAGCGGTGCCTTGATCTCCATCACTTTTTGGTAGAACTTCTTCTCGCACTCTAAGATGGTGATATCCTGATAGATGATTTCCAATATTCGAGAACACTAGAACATCTTTAAGCTGGTCAAAAAAATCGTCGACCCTTGGTAAATAATACTAATTCTCAATCGTTTCCGACTCCCGCCAGTCTATACATAATCGTGTAGAACTATCCTTCTTCTTCACCAATAATACCAGCGCTCCCCAGGAACACATAATCGGTCGAATGAATCTCCTATCCAACTGTTCTTGGAGCAGCGGCTTGCTCTCGTCCAGTTCTGTTGAAGCCAAGCGATAACGTGCCTTGTGATATGCAGATGTAGTTAGATGATGTTACGAGATTAATTCTATAAAATAGGCTCCTTGGATTCAAAACAATGTTTAATCATAGCCCTTGACTAACTCTTCCCATCTTTGTTGTCTCGTGTTCAAATCCTTACACGTGAATTTTTATCTGAAACTTTGATGATCGGTATGAATTGCATGCTACTAGCCACAGAGATAATGCCTCCAAATATACCCATGGCTTATAACAGTGCTGCAAACTTTGGGTTGTGTGTAGGATAGTTATTCTCGTGATCTTTCGATTGCTTTGAGGTATGGGCTACCACTTTGCCTTGTTACACGATTACACAGCCCATTGTTTTCCAGGATGGAAATGTTTACACAACGTACCTTACATATTCCGTCGGCAACGTGAGGACAGGTACAGACACCAGTCCTTGCTTTAGCTCCAAAACACCTTCTTCGCATTGTTCGCTCTAAAACTATGGAGCACTCTTCCCCGTCAGTGCTGGGGGAGGCCTCAACAATGCGGAGAATTGCACAGAGAGCCTGCGATAGTAACCATCGAAGCCCAAGCAACTGGGAATTTATCAAAGGCTTGTTGGTTGTTCCCATTCAACAATAGCCTCTATCTTTTTGCAGTTGTATAGCATTGCTATCCTTGGAGACAACATGACCCAAGAGTGATACCTCTTCCAGCGGAAAGGCACGCTTCTTTAGCTCAACGAAGAGCTTCTTCTCTCTTAATACTTCTAGTACCCTTTTTAAATTCTCCGTCCACACACGATGAGTTGCCGAGTAGACAAGAATGTCACCGATGAACACGACCATGAACGAGTCGAGGTTCTTAAGAAATATGCGGCTCATAAACTAGATGTATACCGAAGGTGGATTGGTTAATCCCAAAGGCGTGACCGAAAGAGTTGAAAATGGCCATGACGCGTACGGATGACCCTTTTTGGTACAACTCCTTCTCGCTCTCTTTGATGGTGAGATCCTGATAGATGATTACCAATATTCGAGAACAGTGAAGCTTCTGTATGATGGTCGAACAAATCATCGACCCAAGGTAAATGATACTTGTTCTCAATCGTTACTTTGTTCGACCCCTGCTAGTTTATACATATTCGCGTAGAACTATCTTTCTTCTTCACAAATAATTTTAGAGCTCCCCACGAAGACATAATCGGTCGAATGAATCTCGTGTCCAACAGTTCTTGGAGTAGCGGCATTCACCCGTTCAGTTCGGTTAGAGCCATGACGTAGCGTGCCTTGTGATGCGCAGGATGTAGTTAGTTGATCTTCTGAGATTAGTATTGTAAAATGCTACAAGGAATCAAAACAACGTTTAATGATAGTCCTTGAGTAACTCTCCCCATCTCTGTTGTCTCATGTTCAAACCCTTTCACGTGAATATTTACCTGAGACTCTAGTGGTCGGTATGAATTTCGCACTGCTAGACATAGGGATAATGCGTCCATATATATCCAAGGCATATAATAGTGCTGCAAACTCTAAGTCGTGAGTAGGATAGTTCTTCTCGTGATGTTTCAATTGCTTTGAGCTATATAGGCTACCACTTTGCCTTGTGTCGTGAGTACAGATCCCATTCTTTTCCGGGATGCAAACGTTTACATTAAGTGCCCCACATATTCCGCAGGCAACACGAGGACAAGTGCGGACACCAGTCTTTGCTTTAGCTCCATATCTCTTGTTTCACATTGTTCTCTCCAAAACTTTGGAGCATCCTTCCTCGTCAGTGCCATGGGAGGCCCCGACAATGTGGAGAATCCAACAGTGAACCTGTGACAGTTACCATCGAAGCCCAATAAACTGTGAATCTGTCGAACGGCTGTTGGTCGTTCCCATTCAACAATAGCCTCTAGTTTTTTTCAGTTGTACAGCATTGCCATCCTTGGAGGCAACATGACTAAAGAGTGATACCTCTTCCAATGAAAACGCACGCTTCTTTAGCTCAGCGAAGTGCTTCTTCTCTCCTAATACTTCTAATACCGTTTTCAAATTCTCCCTCCACTCATGATGATTTGCGGAGTAGACAAGAATGTCACCGATGAACACCAACACGAACGAATCGAGGTTCTTATGAAACACGCGGTTCGTGAACTACATGTTTACCGAAGCTGGATTGGTTAATCCAATATTCTAGAACACTAAAACATCTTTAAGCTGGTCAAAAAAATCGTTGACCCTTGGTAAATAATACTAATTCTCAATCGTTTCCGACTCCCGCTAGTCTATACATAGTCGCGTAGAACTATCCTTCTTCTTCACCAATAATACCGGTGCTCCCCACGAACACATAATCGGTCGAATGAATCTCCTATCCAACTGTTCTTGGAGCAGCGGCTTGCTCTCGTCCAGTTTTGTTGGAGCCAAGCGATAACGTGCCTTGTGATATGCAGGATGTAGTTAGATGATGTTACGAGATTAATTCTATAAAATAGGCTCCTTGGATTCAAAACAATGTTTAATCATAGCCCTTGAGTAACTCTTCCCATCTCTGTTGTCTCGTGTTCAAATCCTTACACGTGAACTTTTATCTGAAACTCTGATGATCGGTATGAATTGCACACTGCTAGCCACAGAGATAACGCCTCCAAATTTACCCATGGCTTACAACAGTGCTGCAAACTCTGGGTCGTGTGTAGGATAGTTATTCTCGTGATCTTTCGATTGCTTTGAGGTATGGGCTACTACTTTGCCTTGTTACACGATTACACAGCCCATTGTTTCCCAGGAAGGATTTACACAACGTACCTCACATATTCCGTCGGCCACGTGAGGACAGGTGCGGACACCAGTCTTTGCTTTAGCTCCATATCGCTTGTTTCGCATTGTTCTCTCCAATACTTTGGAGCATCCTGCCTCGTCAGTGCCATGGGAGGCCCCGACAATGTGGAGAATCCAACAGTGAACCTGTGACAGTAACCATCGAAGCCCAATAAACTGCGAATCTGTCGAGTGGCTGTTGGTCGTTCCCATTCAACAATAGCCTTTATTTTTTTCAGTTGTACAGCATTGCCATCCTTGGAGGCAACATGACCGAAGAGTGATACATTTTCCAATGAAAACGCACGCTTCTTTAGCTCAGCAAAGTGCTTCTTCTCTCCTAATACTTCTAATACCGTTTTCAAATTCTCCCTCCACACATGATGATTTGTCGAGTAGACAAGAATGTCACCGATGAACACCGACACGAACGAATCTGATGTGAACCCCGTAAAAAATAACGATACCCAACAACAAAAGGGAACCCAAGATTGTTCTATGGACAGATTCGAATGGAAGACCTCAACCCGTTGTTTATGACAAACAAGAACCTCGGAATAATGAAGACGCCACAAACGGTGGTGGAAACTCCGTTTGATAAGTCGAGATGAATGCCACGGGAAATCCCAGTAAGTTCGAGTAGTTCTTCAAAGAACCAAAGAGAATAAACCTCACAAGTTTAAGAATAATCAATGTCTGCGTTTTCCATTGCTTATGCACCTTTTTAAAGGGCTGAACATTACAAGGAAAAAACCCTAACATAGAAAACCTAATTAAAGCCGAAAATGGTTAAGGAAAGAAATGCTTACCTTGCTAAACACACAATCCTTACCTTGCTAAACACACAATCTTTGCCTTGCTAAACACACAAGACATATAAGGCAATAAAGGCTGGACGCCTAGAGTCATATAGAAAGGAATAAAAGACAACATAAAAGGAAAGAAAGTGGCGGCTAGAATAGCTATGCAATCAAATCCTTCTAGAATAGACGCAAAATATTTCTTGCCAATTCTTAGCCTTGACCGGATCCTTCTAGAACTTGAATCAGGGTGACGATTCTTTGTTGCCCACATGGATCATGCTCAATGGGCCTCCACGAATTTGCTTGAGCCCATAACTCTTGAATGAGTCCGTTGAGTACATCCTTCAACTTCTTTGCTCGTGCTCTCGTAACTGGCCCAATTGCTACATGAGCGAGATCCTTCGAAGCCGTGCGTTGATCTCCATCATTCCCCTCCTCTTGAAAAGGATTTGCCCTCAAATCATCACCTACATTAAAAGGACTCAAATCAGTAACATTGAAAGTGGCACTTACATTGTACTTACCAGGTAAATCCAGCTTGTAAGCGTTGTCATTGATACGCTCTAGGACTTGGAAAGGACCATCTCCTCTTGGGAGCAATTTGGAACGTCTTTTTGCCGGGAATCTTTCTTTTCTCATATGCAGCCAAACCCAATCTCCAGGTTCAAAAACCAGCTTGCGACGTCCCTTGTTGGCTTGTGTGGCATATTGCTCCGTTCTTCGCTCAATGTTGAGTCTTGCTTTCTCATGAATCTGCTTCACAAAGTCAGCTTTCTTTTTTCCATCTAAATTAACGTGCTCCGTCAAAGGTAAAGGAGATAAATCCAATTGAGTTAAAGGATTAAACCCATACACAATTTCAAATGGCGAAAATTTGGTAGCAGAATGAACAGCTCTATTATATGCAAACTCAACAACATGTGGTAAACATTCATCCCATGTTTTGATGTTCTTTCTAATGATTGCCCTCAATAGAGTAGACAAAGTCCTATTTACTACTTCAGTTTGACCATCAGTTTGTGGATGACAAGTAGTGGAAAACAATAGCTTAGTACCTAGCTTACACCACAAAGTCTTCCAAAAATAGCTCAAGAACTTAGCATCTCTATCCGAAACAATTGTTCTAGGCATGCCATGTAATCTCACAATCTCTTTAAAGAACAAATCAGCAACATGCGAAGCGTCATCCGTTTTGTGACATTGAATAAAATGTGCCATTTTAGAAAATTTATCCACAACCACAAAAATTGAATCTCTTCCACGTTTAGTCCTAGGCAATCCTAATACAAAATCCATTGAAATATCAATCCAAGGCTCACTAGGAATTGGTAAAGGATACACAAACCGTTGGGCTGCACTTTGGATTTAGCTTGCCTACATGTGACACATCTACCACAAATCCGTTCGGCATCTCGTTTCATGTGAGGCCAATAGAAGTGTTCCTGCAAAATAGCTAAAGTCTTTGCAATTCCAAAATGTCCCATTAATCCCCCACCATGTGATTCCTGCACTAATAACTCCCTCATAGAACAATTAGGCACGCATAGCTTATTTTCTCGAAATAGGAATCCATCAAGCCTAAAGAACTTACTAGAGGCAATTTTCTCACAAGCTCGATATTCTTCACAAAATTCGTGGTCTTCAGCATATAATTCTTTAATGTGTTCAAAACCAAGCAATTTTGCATTAAGTGTGGAGAGTAAGGCATACCTGCGAGAAAGTGCATCGGCGACTACATTCTCCTTGCCTTGCTTGTATCGAATGACGTATGGAAACGACTCTATGAACTCCACCCATCGCGCATGCCTTTTGTTTAGCTTGTGTTGGCTCTTCAAGTGTTTCAAGGACTCATGATCGGTGTGAATCACGAACTTCTTAGGCCATAGGTAGTGCTGCCACGTCTCTAAAGCCCGAACCAATGCATACAACTCCTTGTCATAAGTTGGGTAGTTTAAGGCTGCCCCGCTGAGTTTCTCGCTGAAGTAAGCAATTGGTCGTCCTTCTTGCATAAGAACAGCACCTATACCAATACCTAAAGCATTACATTCAATTTCAAACGTTTTAGAAAAGTTAGGTAAAGACAACAAAGGTGCGTTAGTCAGCTTCTCTTTGATTAATTGAAATGCCTTTTCTTGTTCTTCTCCCCATTGAAATCCAACGTTCTTCTTGATCACTTCGGTAAGCGGTGCGGCTAAGCTACTGAAGTCCTTCACGAACCGCGGGTAGAAACTAGCAAGTCCATGAAAACTACGAACATTACCTACACTTGTGGGGCTCGGCCATTCTTGGATTGCACGTACCTTCTCTTCATCAACCTGTATACCTTGTGCACTAACAACAAATCCCAAAAATACAAGCTTATCGGTGTAAAAAGTGCACTTCTTTAAATTAGCAAACAACCTTTCTTTCCTTAGCACATCTAAAACGGATTTCCAAATGTACTACATGATCGTCTATGTTTTTCCCAAGCAACTGGGAATTTATCGAAGGCTTGTTGGCTGTTCCCATTCAACAATAGCCTCTATCTTTTTGCAGTTTTATATCATTGCTATCCTTGGAGACAACATGACCCAAGAGTGATACCTCTTCCAGCGGAAAGGCACGCTTCTTTAGCTCAACGAAGAGCTTCTTCTCTCTAATACTTCTAGTACCCTTTTTAAATTCTCCGTGCACACACGATGAGTTGCCGAGTAGACGAGAATGTCACTGATGAACACGACCATGAACGAGTCGAGGTTCTTAAGAAATATGCGGCTCATAAACTAGATGTATACCGAAGGTGATTGGTTAATCCCAAAGGCGTGACCGAAAGAGTTGAAAATGGCCATGGCGCGTACGGGATGACCCTTTTTGGTACAACTCCTTCTCGCTCTCTTTGATGGTGAGATCCTGATAGATGATTACCAATATTCGAGAACAGTGAAGCTTCTGTATGATGGTCGAACAAATGATCAACCCATGGTAAATGATACTTGTTCTCAATCGTTACTTTGTTCGACCCCTGCTAGTTTATACATATTCGCGTAGAACTATCTTTCTTCTTCACAAATAATTTCAGAGCTCCCCACGAAGACATAATCGATCGAATGAATCTCGTGTCAACAGTTCCTGGAGTAGCGGCATTCACCCGTTCAGTTCGGTTAGAGCCATGACGTAGCATGCCTTGTAGTGCGCAGGATGTAGTTAGTTGATCTTCTGAGATTAGTATTGTAAAATGCTACAAGAATCAAAACAACGTTTAATGATAGTCCTTGAGTAACTCTCCCCATCTCTGTTGTCTCTATGTTCAAACCCTTTCACGTGAATATTACCTGGAGACTCTAGTGGTCGATATGAATTTCGCACTGCTAGCCATAGGGATAATGCGTCCATATATATCCAAGGCATATAATAGTGCCGCAAACTCTAAGTCGTGAGTAGGATAGTTCTTCTCGTGATGTTTCAATTGCTTTGAGCTATATAGGCTACCACTTTGCCTTGTGTCCGTGAGTACAGATCCCATTCTTTTCCGGGATCCAAACGTTTACACTAAGTGCCCCACATATTCCGCAGGCAACACGAGGACAATGCGGAACCAGTCTTTGCTTTAGCTCCATATCGCTTGTTTCGCCATTGTTCTCTCGAAAACTTTGGAGCACCCTTCCTCGTCAATGCCGTGGGAGGCCCCGACAACGTGGAGAAATCGCACGGTGAACCTGTGACAGTAAACCATCGAAGCCCAATAAACTGTGAATCTGTCGAACGGCTGTTGGTCGTTCCCATTCAACAATAGCTCTATTTTTTGCAGTTGTACAGCATTGCCATCCTTGGAGGTAACATGACCGAAGAGTGATACCTCTTCCAATGAAAACGCACACTTCTTTAGCTCAGCGAAGTGCTTCATTCTCTCCTAATACTTCTAATACCGTTTTCAAATTCTCCCTCCAACACATGATGATTTGCCGAGTAGACAAGAAATGTCACCGATGAACACCAACACGAACGAATCGAGGTTCTTATGAAACACGCAGTTCGTGAACTACATGTTTACCGAAGCTGGATTGGTTAATCCAAAAAAGCATGATGGAAAGATTAAAACGGCCTTGGCGCGTACGATGCCCTTTTTGGTAGAACTTCTTCTCGCACTCTAAGATAGGTGATATCCGGATAGATGATTTCCAATATTCGAGAACACTAAAACATCTTTAAGCTGGTCGAAAAAATCGTGACCCTTGGTAAATAATAACTTAATTCTCAATCGTTCCGCTCCGGCTAGTCTATACAATAATCGCGTGAACTATCCTTTTCTTCACCAATTAATACCGCTGCTCCCCACGAACACATAATCGGTCGAAATGAATCTCCTATCCAACTGTTGTTGGAGCAATGGCTTGCTCTCGTCCAATTCTGTTGGAGCCAAGCGATAACGTGCCTTTGATATGCAGGATGATTGTAGATAATGTACGAGATTAATTCTATTAAATAGTGATGGATACCAAGTGGGCTACTCTTAGAAGATCCTTTGCAATTTCCAGATTGGCAATTACAAGACAAGAGCCAAGAAGATCAGGAAGCAATGCAAGATTAGTGCAACCACTGTGGATGAAGCTAGCATGGAGCCCAACACCAAGAGTTGGCGCTTGGAATGAAGAGAACCAGTCCGTTGATCACTTGACCAAGTTGTGGAAGACTTGACTTTAAAATATTGCAATATGTTATTAAAGGCTTTATTTTATTAGTTTAGAATAAATGGGCTTGAAGATGTTTGGCCCATATAATTCTTATGTTTTATTAATTAGGGTTTCAAAAGAACTTTAATTGTTCCACTTGAGGGTATTTTGGGAAAGGGGCCTTATTTTGGCCTAGGGTTATTTTGTAGGAAGTATTTAAACATCTCATTGCCACCACTTAAGGGGACAGACATTATTTTGAATTTTAATTGTGAGTTGAGTTTACTCTTCTTGTTCTTGATTGAACTTTTGAACTTATCAAAGGTAAATCACAACCTTTGTGGCGTTCTTCCTCGTAATTTGGGTTCTTGAGACGGGATTTCAACGGGTCTAGATTTTAATATAATCTAGGTTCTTGAAACGTGTTTTCAACGGGTCTAAATTCTCCATCCATAGACTTGAGTTTGGCTTTCTTGGGTGAGTTTTCAAATTGATTGTGGGTTCTACGGATTTGTCTTCCTGCGGGTTCATATCATTTGGTATCAGAGCTCAGTTTCCAATCAGGTCTGATTCTATCTTTTTTTTTCTTGCCTATTTGATCCTAGTTGTCATTATTCTCGGGTTACAAAATAAAAAAAAAAAAAGGGCTACCGAAAATTCATTATTCTTCCAAGGTTTTTGGCTGCCGTATCACTTATTCTTTTAGGGTTTTTGAGTTCTTTGTTAGGGTTTTGTTAATTGTAATTTTCTTTTGATTGTGATCAAATCAGTTGAAAAAAAAAAA
>FXXK01001489.1:40110-52607 GCA_900184695.1 Betula pendula | reverse complement strand
AGGAGCTACATAACTCCACTCACCAGCCCCCTCCTTTTATAAGTGTTTAAAACTAGAGAATTCTTTCTAATTTTTTCGATGTGGACAAAGTCACAATGGCAAGCAGAGTGGCTGTGTAGCAACACTTGGTCGACTTGTAGCAAAAGTTGGGTCACAGGGTGACCACGTTTGGGGTCACCTTGATGACCCATCGTGGGTCACGGTGACCCATGAGTGGTTCACGCCTGGTGACCCTTCGTGGGTCACGTGACCCACAGTTTGGTCACCTTGTGGACCCATCGTGGGTCACGGTGACCCAATATGGGTCACGCCGTGACCCTTGGTGGGTCACGGTGACCCCACGTGTGTGGGGATCACCTTGTACCCAGCGGTGGGTCACAGGTGACCCAGCAGTGGGTCACCAGACCCACGCTGGTTTCCAACCGGTGACCCACGTGGAGTTCCCCAAAAACCCCTAAAAAATTAAAATTAAAAATTAAAAGGAAGAATAAAAAAATTAAGGGTAAAACCTAATGGAGAAGGAACATTTGCAAAAAATTCAAAAAACTTTGATACACTAAATTGAAGAAAATTTAAACTTTAAAAAAGTACATTGCAAAAGTCGTTTGTGATATTTTCGAGGGAGTAAGTAAAGTTATTCATATTAACTTTATACACTAGTCACTAATATATCAACGTTGGCCGTCTCTATATATGTACATACTAATATAGTAACATATACATAAAATGATTAATGACTAACTTCAAACTACTTTTAACTATATTAATTAATTGCTTATTAATTTAATAATACTAGTTATTATATATTAATTGAAATGATCAAGTATAGACTGAACATATTTTTTATATATAATATAAGAATATTAATTAATATATATTGATTACATGTTATTATGCTAAATATACTATGTTAACTAACTGACATTAATATATTAGTTAATAGTTATGATAAGTATATAATAATAATGAATCAATTATATAATTATAATGATTAAACCTAACAAAGTTTATCTATTTCGTATTATCATTTATCTAGGTTTATATAATTATATGAGCATAAGTACAATGTAGATAACTATATCATATGCATAATGATATTGTTAAGTATCTAATGATAATGAATCACATGATATAAATTATAATGATTAAATCTAAACAAAGTTTTATCTTATTTCTATTATCATTTGATCTAGTGTTTATATAATTATATGGCAAATACCAATATTAAAATAACTTAGATCATATGAATAATAATAATGAATCAATTGATATCCATTATAATGATTAAAACCTAACAAAGTTTTTACCTTATTTTCTATTATCCATTCGGATATAGTGTTTATATAATTATATGGACATAAGTACATGTTATTATAACTTAATCATATGATAATGGAAAAGTTATATAATGATAAATTGAATCAATGATATCAATTATAAATGATCAAAGCTAACAAAGTTTTATTTATTCCTATTATTATTTGATTTATGTTTATATAATTATATGGCATAGAGCACAATGTTAGATAACTTAGATTCATATGATAATGATTCAGAAGGTGATTCCTCCAATAGTAACCGTATGACTTGAGTAAAAGAGGGGATAAAGCGATAATGATTGATTTCTAGCCACTGACTTAAAATCTTAACAAAAGGGCTTATAGACAAAAGTCTAAAGTAAATCCCATCCTATCTATATGTTGTCTACCCTCATTTATCCCATATTCGATAATACGCCCAACAGGTCTACGCCCCGCTTCCAACAAAAATAGGCAAGCATAGCATAGGCAAACTAAACCTAATTCACAAATTAAGTAATCATTTTCGTATCCACAGCACTCAGAATTGTTAATAGATTTAACGCAATTGGAAATCAAATAGTCGATATTAAGATTAGAACGTTATTGGCCAAAGTTATTCTTATCATTAATAATTAGACCCATCAAACTCTTGACTAACTACAAAATTCATTTATTCAATGAACCATTAACTAAGCCCCATAATCGATAAATATTCATTTTATTCATCTATGATGATATTTCTTATTTAAGGTAGGTAATTTAAATATTCTTTTCTTTAACCAAAATAGTGGCTGGCTTTTTTCATTAGAAACTCACCTCACAATTTCCAATATGATCTATGAATTCAAACTAAGCCAATAAAATCACCATTTGCTTGAGTTATTGAATACGTTTAGAGGTCATCTACAAGTATTGGAAAATGTTATACTTCTCTTTGTTGCGCATGCATAATCATCCAACTCTAATTAATGAGATCGATGTAATTGAGATATGCGAGCAACGCCTTGGAATCTAAAGATTATAACATCACCACACTACAATTTGGCGATTTTTATTTTTCCACCCATTCAATTTACATTATTTACTTTCTCTAGCAACATGTCTTCGGGGCACCCAATCACTTATCACCTTCACTCATATCAGTACTATTACCTCCCCATTGTTCACGTAATAATGTCAAGCATAAGTACAATCTGCTAGACCTAATATTTTTGGAACATTTATGCAGAGAATGCGAATAGTCCATGAACCCAAACATCCACTATAAAGCATATTAATTAAAAATAATAATGATAATACTCATATTTCTTGAAAGGTTGAAGATAACTAACATTATGATGATTACTGTCACTAAGTCACTATATATCGACTCCCCAGCCCTTTATTTCTATTATGAGTTATGTGCTGATCTATAGTGTTGCTTTAGCTGTGATCATTCCTATCCCACTTTGATTTCCAATGTGTACTAGGAAAACCGGAAGTTGTACCTTGAATGCCCTTGATCATCATTCTCCATAATAACCCATCTACCTACTACTACAACAAACCTTCATAGCACAACTATGCATAGGAACCAATCTATCCTAAATTCTAACTTCCACATAAAGGCCTGCCGAGTTAAAACTACAATATGTCTTTTATTTCGTAAACATATGCTCTCCATTAATTCAACAAAACACCACACACATAAAAGAAGAGACTCTGGATCAGCCCATATAGCGCGATGTGTTCTACCTATATTTGGATCTCCATCACTAATCTATTAGCCCGATATCCTTGTCATTAATATTCATCGTCTTAAACATGCGATCAACTACATACTATTCATATAATGGTAAGTCCCACCGAACGACTCCAGCGACACAGCACCAATAGTGTAAAAATTATTGCATCAAGGCTATGTCACATCATAACACACAGTTACGCTATAGACACACTCTCCAACAATAAGCATGGTCTGTTCTCATAAGAGTATGTTTCACAAAAGTCTACAGACTGATCTCTCCTCACAGTGGAGACTCACATCCTCAACCTCCCCTCATCCAAGATGCGACTCAACAGACCAGTCTCTCCTCTTCACTAATTCCCTCTCTTCATCCTGCTTATTATGGACTACACCTATAAATTGAGTACATCTATCCTAGATCCACGACACAAAATAATCTATGGAGGGATTGGTGAGTCCACGAACTCAGCAAAGCTATAGAAATTACTGAAATTTACAATAGAATAGCATCTCATCTCTTACCTTTCTTATCTTTCTTCTTTCTAACTCAATCCACCTTCAGGAGTAATTATGGACAAATCATACATCGATGAATACCACCTAATTATTTTCATCCACAGCTTCTTGTATCATCCTCCAAGGATCTAGATCTCTCCTATTGTATATCACAGATAGATAATTATCAATCGTTTAGTCGATGATGACACGATAAGCACTCGCTAGAATTCGTTTTTCGACTATAATACATCTAAGTCCAACCATCAACTCGCCACCTCCTCTCATCTACATGGCTCTCTGTACCAAGATCCTCTTCATGTCTAAACTCCTCAAATGTCTACCAGACCCTATATTTCAGATGTTAGTTGCTTCTCATTACCTTCATTATTTCTCATCATATTCCTCATATGCTTTATTCTACTATCTAGGCTCACGATGGCGTTTACTCCTTAGTCTATTTCTCTCCATCCTATTGAACACAAGCATTATGCTAATATGCTTGCTTCTTGTTGAAATCAATTACTAAACGCGAGTGAAATATCCACTCACATTCCCTCATCACCAAGTATCAACCGTAAATTTATTATGGCTGATTAGTCAAGCTTTTGTAGACACATACCATAGATATGGTGATTCTATCAGGCCATCCAACACACGCGCCTACCTTGGGTGCACTGAGATAACCTGCGACGGGCAACAATTATGTAATGTGCTGCAAAAATAAAATATTGTTAAGTATGAGAAAAGGAGAATAGAAGAACACTCCAATTGATGGCACTCCACTCATGTTTCACTTAAATAGGCTTTTTTTTCGATTAATATTCTCATCACTCTCTTGCTTTTACCATCAAGAGTTTTTCCATGCAAGTTCTTTCTAGACTATATGAACTCATCAGAACAAAAGCATACCTTGTTTTAAATCCCAACTAGCAAATTAGGTTCAAGAACAAGAACAAGAGAAACACAGATTAAAGAATGAAACGACACAAGAATCAATTGGATAAATATAACTTAAAATTGAAATTATATATTCTATAACACAAGATACAAACTATAATTAAGGATGCACAGCCTTTTTGATGTTAAGGCTCAAGAATTTTTTTTTTTTAAGATTTATTCTAATACTTTATCTCTCTCATATTTTTTGAACAGATTAACTTTTATTTTTCTATTTTTTTTTCAACGATTTGATCACATCAATATAAAATTATCTAAAATTAACAAACCCAACAACAGAACATCAAAAACCTATATAGAATAAAGTGATTACGGCAGGCAAAACCTTGGAAGAATAAATGAATTTCGGTATAGCCCTTTTATTTTTTTATTTTTTTTTGTACCTCGAGAATAATGACACTAGATCAAAATTAGGCAAGAAAAAATAAAAATGATAGAATGCAGACCTGATTGAAATGTGCACTGATACCAAATGAATATTGAAACCCCGCTTTAAGAAGACAATCCGATAGAACCCACAATCAATTTGAAAACTAACCCAGAAAGCCAAACTCAAGTCTAATGGTATAGCGGAATTTAGACCCGTTGAAAAACGTTTCATTAACTAGATATTTATTAAAATCTAAGACCCGTTGAAAATCCGTCTCAAGAACCCAATATTACGAGGAAGAACGCCAAAGTGTAATTTACCTGTTAGAATAAGTTCAAAAATTATAATCAAGAACAAGAAGAGTAACTCAACTCACAATTATAAATTCAAATATGTCTGTCCTCCTATACAGATGGTAGGCAATGAGATGTTAAATACTTCCTACAAAATAACCCTAGCAAATAAGGACCCCTTTCCCAAATACCCTCAAGTGGAACATTAAAAGTTCTTTTGAAACACTAATAAATAAAACATAAAGAAATCTATAATGGCACAAACATCTTCAAGCCCATTAATTTCTAAACTAATAAATAAAAGCCTTTATAAATATCAATAATTCTTCAAAATATCGACACATATATTAATTATCCAGTCATCAATATTCTCACAACTGTGGATCAATATGGATCAGTAACTGTTCTACTATCTCATTATCTCACCAGACCTCTTTTCTCTCTAGGAGTTCTGGTGCATCCCTCCTCCGCTTTCTAAGGGACTTGAACCCTACGTTTCTATGTATTCTCCTTTTCCTAAAGGACTGGGACATCGGCGCTAACTCCTTCCACTTGCTTCCCTGATCTTCTTGCTCGTTGGTCTTGTAATTGGCCAATCTGGAAGCTTGGCAAAGGATCTTAAGAGTAGGCCCCCCACCTGGTGTCCCATCACTATTCTTACACACACTAGCTCCTCGTCAGGACGCACACTGGCTCCTCGACAACACTTTATTCACATAATTTCCAGTTTCTTATTTAACTGGGAACTCTCTTAGCTTCCACAGTTAACATAAGAACACCTTTTATTTTCCAAATCTCATCATATCTCATTCTCATAATTCAACAGTATGCAATAACATGTCATCTCAAAAATCATGTTTTTGTTGTCATAATCATCATCTTTCAATTCACAATTTATTCAACACATGTAAAAATACTCAAAACATATAATCATGTTATTCATAAAATATTCAGGCTCATGTGATAACATTTATCAAAAACATAGTATCTTTTTGCTCAGTAAGTAATGTACTTACCTCACGTAGTCCACTTAAAATTCCTCTTGTCGTTTCTAAAATTCACTGCAATTAATCACATCCACGCACGACAATGTATTAGTCTAAAATTATTTTTAAAACCAATATCTAGACCACTTGTTTATTTTCCTTAACTCTGTCTAAAAGTTTAGCATAACGACATATACCTAAAACATATAATGCTACTCGGGCATTATAACGGCATATCTAAAATATTCTAATCTCACATGGCAATATCACTACATAAATTAAATTCTAGCAATTAAAATTGACATAAGCTAGGGATAAGAGATTATACCTAGCACTCCCAAATATGAGCACCAAAGCTTGAGAACTATGAGCTCCTTTTTACACTTCCTTCCTAACAATCACTAAGACTGCACGTATGGCTGGAAGTTCTAATATTTTTTTGTGAGCAAAGACACTGCCTACGGACAGCAGAACATGAATGAAGGCAGGGTGAATTTTTTGTAAACACATACGGTAACTATCAGCTCCTCCACTAATTCTTTTACTGCATGATATTCATGCACAACACATGTCACTTGCGTGCTGCCCTACACATACACGTTACACTGCATAACACCTACAGCCATCCACGTTTCACTGCCCTCCACTTAAAGATACAGCACACAATTCCACTAGCACACAGCTTAAATCTTTCCTCAACATCTGGACAGCATTTAGGCTTAAGGTGGAACAGCTCATTGACCTTACACGTTAGTCTTCCCCTCCTAGAATATTGGACAGCACCTGCTCCACCTCCTTCTGATCTTTGGACAACACATGCATACAAACACATGCTGTCCACACGACACAGCTGCATGATAACCTCTGCTGTACACGTTGAACAGCCCACCATCCAACGTTTCACAGCACACCATGCACTCACTTCTCCAATTTTTTGGACAGCAACACCTACATGCAGTCCACGTTAGTCACATGCTTCTCTTTTCACATGGACGTGTTGAACGTCAGCCCCTTTTCTTCTCTTTTCTCTTTTTATTTTCCATGCTGTCTTGGACAGCACCCATTCAACATTATATATATAACTTTGACTTGCTCTAGCATTCACGTGAATGCTAGAGACTATATATATACATGTATACTTATATATATGTGTGGTGTGTTAGTCAAGATACATTTTATTCTATAACTCTTGATTTCATTTTAACACTCTAAAAATTTATTTTTCTTTAAAGCGTATTATAAATTAATCACTACCCAATTTAAACTAAAAACATAAAATTAAACATCAAATATATTCTTCCAAATATATTTGACCCATCTTAACATCACAATTTTCACTAAAGTGTTCTTAGTCGACCTAATTAAATCCTGGGTATGTACATCACAAGTATGATAAAATATTTAATGATAAATGATAATACTTAGGAGTTAGGTGAGATCACAATTCATGCTAAGTATTTTATGATCAATTGATCATTATATATTTGGCATAATTTGTGAATAATAATTTTTTATCATTACATACTTAGCAATTTAGCATGATTTGTGAGCTCATTATATACTTAGCATGTCATATAAATTATATAATGATTTGTGATCACATAATAATATTATTATATGATCATAAATTGACTGAGCTCGTGAGCCTAAAACGAGTCGGGCGAGCGGGCTTTGTCGAGCCTTAAACGAGCCGAACTCACAAGCCCCTATCGAGTTTTGTTGGGTGAGTCGGGTATGTATCATTTATTAATCGAGCGGGTTTCTACAGTAACGAGCGGGTTTCTACAGTGCCGAGCTCGAGTTCAGATCGAGTTTAACTGGGCGGGTATCGAGCGAGCTGTCGGACGGATGGGCTCGCTACAACCCTACAAGCAAGGTAAGGAGAACATTGTTGCTAATGCTTTATCCCGGAGGTATGTACTTCTTACTTCTATGAGTGCTAAAATGCTTGGGTTTGAATATGTGAAAGACCTATATGCCGATGATGCTGACTTTTCTAATGTGTACATGGCATGTGATAAGGCGGCATTTGGTAAGTTTTACACGCATGATGGTTACTTGTTTAAAGAAAGCAAACTTTGTGTGCCAAGCTGTTCTATGCGTAAGTTATTGGTGCGTGAGGCACATGGTGGAGGATTAATGGGGCACTTTGGTGTCAAGAAAACTTTATATATTTTGCATGAGCATTTCTTTTGGCCTAAGATGAAGCGAGACGTCAATCGCATTTGTAGTAGATGCATTACATGTACAAAGGCCAAATCTAAAGTTTTGCGACATGGGTTGTATATGCCAATCCACTTGGGAAAAGCTAGCAAGAGCCCAACACTCAAGATGGCTTGAAAGAAGGAGAACCAGTCTTTGATCACTTGATCCAAGCTGTGGAAGACTTGACTTAAAATATGGGCCTATTGTTATTAAAGGCTTTATTTTATTAGTTAGAATAAATGGGCTTGAGGATGTTTTGGCCCTATAATTCTTATGTTTTATTAATTAGGGTTTCAAAAGAACTTTAATTTTCCACTTGAGGGTATTTTGGGAAAGGGCCTTATTTTGCCTAGGGTTATTGTAGGAAGTATTTTAAACATCTCATAGCCACCACTTAAAGGGACATACATTATTTTGAATTTTAATTGTGAGTTTGAGTTTACTCTTCTTGTTCCTTGATTGAACTTTTGAACTTATCAAAGTAATCACAACCTTTGTGGCTTCTTTCCTCAAATTTTGGTTCTTGAGATGGGATTTCAACGGGTCTAAATTCTCCATCCATAGACTTGAGTTTGGCTTTCTTGGGTGAGTTTTCAAAATTGATATGGGGTTCAACGAATTTCTCTTCCGGCGGGTTCATATCAAATATGGCTCCTTGGATTCAAAACAATGTTTAAACATAGCCCTTGGAGTAACTCGTCCATCTCGTTGTCTCGTGTTCAAATCCTTACACATGAATTTTTATTTGAACTCTGATGATCGGTATGAATTGCACGCTGCTAGCCACAGAGGTAATGCCTCCAAATATACCCATGGCTTACAACAGTGCTGCAAACTCTGGTCGTGTGGTAGGATAGTTATTCTCATGATCTTTCGATTGGCTTTGAGGTATGGGCTACTACTTTGCCTTGTTACACGATTACACAGGCATTGTTTTCCAGATGGAAATGTTTACACAATGTACCTCATAATTCCGTCGGCAACGTTGAGGACAGGTACGGACACCAGTCCTTGCTTTAGCTCCAGGAACACCATCTTCGGCATTGTTCGCTCTAAAACTATGGAGCACTCTTCCCCGTCAATGCTGGGGGAGGCCCTTGACAAATAATTTCAAAGCTCCCCACGAAGACATAATCGGTCGAGTGAATCTCGTGTCCAACAGTTCTTGGAGTAACGGCATTCACTCATTCAATTCGTTAGAGCCATGACGTAGCCGTGCCTTGTGATGCGGAAGTGTATTAGTTTGGATCTCTGAGATTAGTATTGTAAAATGCTACAAGGAATCAAAACAAGTTAATTGATAGTCCTTGGATAACTCTCCCATCTTGTTGTCTCATGTTCAAACCTTTCACGTGAATATTTTACCTGAGACTCTAGTGGTCGGTATGATATTCGCACTGCTAAGCCATTAGGGATAATTATGTCCATAATATATCCATGGCATATAATAGTGCCGCAAACTCTAAGTCGTGAGTAGGATAGTTCTTCTCGGTGATGTTTCAATTGCTTTGAGCTATATAGGTACCACTTTGCCTTGTTTCGTGAGTACAGATTCCCATCTTTTCCAGGATGCAAACGTTACACTAAGTGGCCCCAGCCATATTCCGTAAGCAAACACTGAGACAGGTGCGGACACCAGGTCTTTGCTTTAGCTCCATATCGCTTGTTTCGCATTGTTCTCTCCAAAACTTTGGAGCCACCCTTCCTCGTCGTGCCGTGGGAGGCCCAGACAACGTGGAGAATCGCACGGTGACCTGTGACAGTAACCATCGAAGCCCAATAAACTGTGAATCTGGGTCGAACGGCTGTTGGTCGTTCCCATTCAACAATAGCCTCATTTTTTGCAGTTGCTACAGCATTCCATCCTTGGAGCAACATGACCGGAAGAGTGATACCTCTTCCAACGAAAAACAATAGCCTCTATTCTTTAGCTCAGCGAATGCTTCTTTCTCTCTAACACTTCTAATACCGTTTTCAAATCTCCCCTCCACACAAGATGATTTGCCGAGTAGACAAGAATGTCACCGATGAACCACCAACAACGAATCGAATCGAGTTCTATGAAACACGCGATTCATGAACTACATGTTTACCGCAGCTTGGATTGGTTAATCCAAAAGCACTGTCGGAAAGAATTTAAAACGGCCTTGGCGCGTACGGATGGCCCTTTTTGGTAGAACTTCTTTCGCACCTCTAAGATGGTGATATCCCAGAGTAGATGATTTCCAATATGCGGAAACACTAAAACATCTTCAAGCTGGGTCGAAAAAATCGTCGACCTTGTCAATAATACTAATTCTCAATCGTTTCGACTTTTCCCGCTAGTCTATAACATAATCGCGTAGAACTATCCTTCTTCTTCACCCAATAATATCGGCGCTCCCCACGAACCCATAATCAGTCGAATGAATCTCCTATCCCAGACTGTTCTTTGAGCAGCAGCTTGCTCTCGTCCAGTTCTTTTTGAAGCCAAGCGTAACGTGCCTTGTGATATGCAGGATGTGAGTTAGATGATGTTACGAGATTAATCTATAAAATAGGCTCCTTCGATTCTAAACAATGTTAAATCGTAGCCTTGAGTAACTCTTCCCATCCTTTGTTGTCTTCGTGTTCAAATCCTTACACGAATTTTTTATCTGAACTCTGTGATATCGTATGAATTGCACGCTGCTAGCCACAGAGATTAATGCCTCCAAATATACCCATGGCTTACAACAGTGCTGCAAACTCTGGGTCGTGTGTAGGAGTATATTCTCGTGATCTTTCGATTGCTTTGAGGGTATGGGCTACTACTTTGCCTTGTTACACGACTACACAGCCCATTGTTTTTCCAAAATGGAAATGTTTACAACAACGGTACCTCAATATTTTGTCGGAACGTGAGGACAGGTACGAACACCAGTCCTTGCTTTAGCTCCAGAACACCTTCTTCGCATTGTTTGCTCTAAAAACTATGGAGCACTCTTCCCCCGTCAGTGCTTGGGGGAGCCTTGACAATGCGGAGAATTGCACAGAGAGCCTGTGGATAGTAACCAACGAAGTCGAAGGAAACTGGAATTTATCGAACGCTTGTTGGCTGTTCCCATTCAACAATAGCCTCATATCTTTTCATTGTATGCATTGCTATCCTAGGAGACAACATGACCCAAAAGTGATACCTCTTCAGCGGAAAGGCACGCTTCTTTAGCTCAACGAAGAGTTTCTTTCTCTTAATACTTCTAGTACCGTTTTTAAATTCTCCATCCACACCGCGATGAGTGCCGAGTAGACGAGAATGTCACTGATAACACCCCCACGAACGGTCGAGAGTTCTTAAGAATACGCGGCTCATAAGCTAGATGTATACCGAAGTGGATTGGTTAATCCAAAAAGCGTGACTGAAAGAGTTTAAAAATGGCCCATGCGCGTACGGATGCCCCTTTTTGGTACAACTTCTTCTCGCTCTCTTTTGATGGTAAGATCCTGATAGATGATTACCAATATTCGAGAACACTGAAGCTACTGTATTGATGGTCGAACAAATCATCGACCCCTTGGTAAATGATACTTTTCTCAATCGTTACTTGTTCGACCCCCGCTAGTTTATACATATTCGCGTAAACTATCTTTCTTCTTTACAAATAATTCAGAGCTCCCCACGAAGACATAATGGCCTTATTTTGGCCTAGGGTTATTTTGTAGGAAGTATTTAAACATCTCATAGCCACCACTTAAGGGGACATACATTATTTTGAATTTTAATTGTGAGTTGAGTTTACTCTTCTTGTTCTTGATTGAACTTTTGAACTTATCAAAGGTAAATCACAACCTTTGTGGCGTTCTTCCTCATAATTTGGGTTCTTGAGATGGGATTTCAACGGGTCTAAATTCTCCATCCATAGACTTGAGTTTGGCTTTCTTGGGTGAGTTTTCAAATTGATTATGGGTTCAACGAATTTCTCTTCCGGCGGGTTCATATCAAATAGGCTCCTTGGATTCAAAACAATGTTTAATCATAGCCCTTGAGTAACTCGTCCCATCTCTGTTGTCTCGTGTTCAAATCCTTACACATGAATTTTTATTTGAAACTCTGATGATCGGTATGAATTGCACGCTGCTAGCCACAGAGATAATGCCTCCAAATATACCCATGGCTTACAACAGTGCTGCAAACTCTGGGTC
>FXXK01001488.1:32580-51204 GCA_900184695.1 Betula pendula | reverse complement strand
TTTATCAGAAATTGAGTTTCGGGGGAACTTCAACCAACCTCAATTACATTGCAATTGGCCGACATAAGCATCAAACGACCGAGAGGTATTTTAGAAAATGTCTTGGTCAAGGTAGATAAATTTATTGTGCCTGTTAATTTTGTTGTCCTAGATATGGAAGAAGCACCCATGCCATCATCCTTACTCATTATTTTAGGAAGATCCTTTATGAGCACTGTTGATACTAATATATATGTTAAAAAGGGTATTATAAGCATGGAAGTAAATGGGGAAAAGGTTGAGTTCAAAGTGTTTGATGCAATGAAGTCACCACAAGATAATCAGTAGTGTTTCAATATTAATGTGGCCCAAAGTACTGCTAAAGAAATTTTGCAAGTACATAGCATTGATCCCTTGGAGTTTGCCATGACTCATAACCTTACAAAACAAGAATATGAGCCGAATCGTGAACGTGTTATCGATATCATTGATGCCACGCACTCTCTTGAGGCTTCTACACCTCATTTAAGAAGGTACGCACTTCCCTTTGAAACTCTTGTACCTACTAACACTACTCTTGATCCTTTTATTGGCAGGGCACAAGATTTGGAGTTGAAGCATGGTGGATATGACAATGATGAGCTGTGCAAGGAAAGAACCAAGAAATATCCTGATAAGCAACTTGTCAAGGAGTTTTATGTGGGACAGAAGGTGTTGATATACAATTCAGAATTAAGACTCTTTCCTAATAAGCTAAAGTCTCGGTTGTATGGTCCTTATGATGTCACAAAAGTTTATCCTCATGGAGTTGTGGAGGCCTATTGCAAAGAAAAGAATCATACTTTCAAGGTTCATGAACACCAGGTGAAGCCTTATATGGAGATGGGCATTTAGTTTAGAGATGAGGATGTGACCCTCCAATCTGTCCAGCATATTACTTGAGAGTCACACAGTCTGGCTGAAGACAATAAACTTAGCACTACTTGGGAGGTAACCCAAGAAGAAATGAGTGGTACTAAGGCCACTTTATGCACTAAAAAGCCATATCCTTTAAAATTTTGTGTTTTCTTTTAATTTTTGTTTTATTTTCTGATTATTTTTCTACTTTCTATTCTGTTTTCATGTTTGTGAGTTTTCCTTTGTTTTTGTTTAGCAGTTTATTTTTTAGGAAAAGTGTGCTTGAATTCAAGTTTGGGGGTATGCTACGAGCCATACCTAGCCAACCAGTTTTTTCATCCCTGGTATGATCTTTCCACTTTCTCTACACAATTGAGGACAAATGCGGCTAACTCAAGTTTGGGGGTATGGGAAACACACACACACTTTGTCCATATTTTTTTGAAAAAAAATAAATAAATAAAATTGCATATTCTTGTTATTCTTAAGAATTTGGTGATCTGGAATTGTGATTTGAATTTCATTGGCAAGCTTAGAATGATTGAACACATGATCATATGATTAGGATTTTAGGTCTTGTTGCTTACCTTTGACATCTGAGCATTCACTTGTTTCAATTCGAATTGCCATGAGCACATTAGCACATAATTTGTGAGGTATGACATGTGAACCTGATTGTGTATGCTTTCAATGTTTTGGGTGAAGCTGGGTGATTTGTTGGATGGATACCTTGGCATAATGAAAAAAAAAAAAAAAAATAGTCAAGGCTAAGCCCAATTTTGTAGCCTTTTTTACTCGAGTTAGTAAGCCTTAAGGGTGTCTCTACACCTAATGCCCTAAAGCCATCTGGTTTGGGAGCATTGGCCTAACACTTGTTACAAGGGTCAATTAGAAAGCTTAAGAGAATTGTGCTAGTTTACTTCTGTAGCCTTTTTGACTCGAATTAGTAAGCCTTAAGGGTGTCTCTACACCTAGTGCCCTAAAGCCATCTGACTTGGGAGCATTGGCCTAACACTCGTTACAAGGGTCAATTAGAAAGCTTAAAAGAATTGAGCATTGCTCAGCCTGACCAAAAAAAAAAAAATAAAGAGAAAAAAAAAATAAAGAAAGAAAGAAAGAAAGAGAGAATGCCATGGTTATTCAATCCGATGGGGATCCCAGTCAACTTTGAGATATTTGTCATTGCACATTAGAATTAATTTGAAGCCTCATGATTATGTGTTGGTTTACTTTACACTGAATTGAACTTGTGAAATCTCAGCTTGTCATTTGTGAGTGGTTAGACTTTGAAATTCCAATTCATTTTGAAGATGGAGTTGATCCTTTTAAACTTGCTAATGAATGAGAATCATGGTTGTTGTGATACTTTAGTCTTGGAGATAACATGAGTTGTGCATAATGTTTGTGGGTATCATTCTTGTTAAACCCTCACGAGACTTCACTCGTCTTACTAGGGATGCCTAGGGGTTTAAAAGGCTTGTTGCATACGCTAAATGCAACCGTGTTTTCCACGACAGAGGAGTTAGAGTAGTTGTCATTTATTTTCAGTTTTGTATTGCTAAAGGACTAGCAATATGTAAGTTTGGGGGTGTGATAAGTGCTGAATGTTACACATTCAAACCCTTTAATTCACATATGTTAATCTCTTAGTTTCATTATAATATGATGTTTTGTGTTCTTCCCTTATTTTGTAGGTTTTGGAAGAAAAGAAGTCAATTCCATCAACTCGAGCTCAAAACACATGAACTGTACAAAGTTGCTGAGAATTTGACCTTTGTGCACTATTTTGGCCATAACTCTTAGCTCAAAACTCGGATTAAGGCAAGGTCAAGTGCGTTGGAAATAGGACTCAGAGAGGAACAAATCATTAAGCTAGAGTTTTTGCATCCAAGGTGCGATCGAGCGCCCAAAATGACGCTCGAGCGTCAGCTGGTGCTCGAGCGCCATTGCGTGCTGGAAACCTCTAAAGTCGGCAGAACTGATATAATCTGACCCCAACTTGATCTTGGACTTCTTAGAGTGCACGAAATTGATTAAGGTTGTTCCTAAACTTTATAAATACTCCCCTAAGTCCTCCAAAATAAAGACACAAGCTTGAGGAGAAGAATCAAAGGCTTCAAAGAAGGGTTTTTCTTAGTTTTTCTTTACTTTTCAGTTTTTCTTTGTTATTTTCTTATGAAGATGGTTTTCATTCAAATTATGTGTAGCTAATACTTTAGTTAGGGTTCGATTGAAACCCTAATCATGTCTCTTTAAGGTTTCAATTTGTCTTGCTACAATTCATGTTTTGATGCTTAATTGATTTATCTCCGGTTTTTGTTCGTTCTTCATATGGGTTATGTATGAGTTTGATCATCTTATGCATATAACATGTGTAGATTGTTATCTAGGTCAATTTGGATGACCGAGTCCTGGGCCTAGTAGAGTGACAAAAGAACCAATTGCGGGTGCTTGGGGTAATCAACATGAAAGACCGGAATAGATACCATGTTCTAGGTTTTAGTGTGTTTGTCGATTTCCATAGATTTATGCTTTCTCAAAGAACAACTTAGTAGATACCATGCTAAATCCTTTGAGAAAGAAAAGAATAGAGTAGATACCATGCCTAATTCGGTGCTTAAGGAAATCAATGGCTTTTGGAGTAGATACCGTGCCCTTAGGCCGACAAACAGTGAGTATCTTGATATGATTGTAACATTGTGCATATTGTTTACCTTATTTGAGTATGATTAGCGGTGGATATCGAAGCCCTAGCCTTTTATATTATTATTTCAATTCAATATTTTATCTCGTTTCATTCACAATATCTTTTTAGGAATTTCTTTTTAAACATAGTTTACCAATCCTCGTGGGAATGATCTCGTATTTGCCGTCTATTCTATTGTTTTGATCTTGTGCACTTGCGAGTAAAACGTGCATTTATTCGCCTATTTATTTAGGTGGATATTTGTACAACAGGAGGCGTGGGGCTCAAAAATATTATGGATGTCTATAGCTCCCTTCAATCCAAATTTGCCTGGAGGTTCCTCTCGAAGGATACCTTATGGTCTCATTTCTTTAAAGCCAAGTATGTGAAGAATCAACATATTTCTCTTGTAGATTCGTCTAAAGGCTCTAGATTTTGAAAGATGCTTATTAAATCAGTTCTTTTGGTTGTTGACAAATCCGTCTGGCGTGTGAAAGAAGGGAACTTATCCTTTTGGTGGGATGGATTCAGGACCTATATGTCAAAATGTACAGATTTCAGATTTGCTTTTCTTAAAAATAAAAGATTGCATGGTTCAGCATAGTTGGGATGTGGACTTGGTTGTATAGCTAGTGGGTCAAGAGGTTGCTGATGATATTTTCTCTAGGGTTGACGGCACTAAAACAGGGATGGATATGTTAATATGGCTTGGTAGTAGGGATGGGAGATTTTCAACAAAAAGTGCTTGGGATTGGCTCCGTATTTCGGTTCCGAAGCACCCATGGACGGACTGGATTTGGCACTCTACTTTGCCAAAGAAATTTTCAGTTGTTTTGTGGAAGGCGATGACAAATAGCCTAAGTGTGGATGAACAAATTAGGCGTATTGGAATTTCATTAGTCTCAAAATGTGAGTGGTGTCCTCAGGGTAGCTTTGAGGACCTGAATCATGTGCTATACAGTGGCAAGGTTGCGGCTAAACTATGGCAAATATGTTCTAGTTTCTTGGGTGTTCCTTATGTGGCTAATCAGTCTTGGTTGGTAACTGTTGAAGCTTGGTTTCGAAGAACCAAGAAATCCTCAAAGGTTGGTAATTTGATTGGGTTGGTTCCATGCATTTTAATTTGGAATCTATGGATGTGGAGGTGTTCGACACGTATGGAGGGACAAAAGGATTGTTTTAATGTTTTGTGGAGGAATTTAAATATTGGCTCCATTGGGTTGGTTTGAGGTTAGGAGTCAGGAAATTTGCATCATCGTCATCAAGCGATTCTTGAAGACTTAAATTGCCGACTGTATCTCTTTCGAAAAGAAAGTCATTGCAGTATCTTGGGAGAAGCCGGATCTGGGTTGGTTCAAATTAAATACGGATGGTAGTAGTTTGGAGAATCCAGGGGAGTCAGGTGCTGGGGGGCTGATTAGAGACCATGAGGGAAATATGGTTGTTGCATTTTTTGAATATATTGGAATTGTCTCAAATAATAAAGCTGAATTGTTGGGGGTACTATTCGGATTGCGAAAACGCAAGACTATGGGTTTGGGTAATATTGTTGTTGAACTAGACTCATCTCCAGGGGTGGAGCCAGGAATTTTTTCTTGGGGGGTCCGAACTGTTACCTACATATATATATTTAGTTTCTCTATGTGTGTGCGCGCGTATATTTTGATAAAATAAAAGCAGACAAGTCTTAAATTTATACTAAGTTATAAGTCATAACTGTATATAAAAGTTACGTGTCTATAAAATCATCTTTAAAAAGAAGTTTTGTTCCGAATACAAAAGTGTTCTAGTTTGCTATAGACATGTACAAAAAAGAATTTCGTATCTCCTTGGAATTATGCTCGGCGACGATCTTTCATGGAATAAAATTCATCCATTATCATCTCTGTCGTGAAATCCTTTGCAATTTCTTTCTCAATATAAACTACCAAATGATCTGCTAGAAACTTATCTTCCATTCTATTACGTAATCTAGTTTTTACAAGTTTTATGGCAGAAAAAGCTCGTTCAGTAGTGGCAGTAGAAACAGGGAGAGTCAACACTAGACAAATCAACCTGTCAATCAAATTATAGATCTTTGACTTTTCTGAAATTGCTAATCCTCTGCATAACTCAAATAAAGTAGACATATTTTGAAAATCCGAATGTTTTGGCACATCAAGCTCATAATGATGCAACTGAAATCTCAAAATGATTTTTTCTTGCTCTGTGAAATCTTGAGGATAAAACTTCTCAACTAAGTTGCATATATCATCAATCTTAAATGATTTGAATGCATCTTTAGGACTTAAGGCGGCGCTAAGAATAAGAAGTTCCACTACATGCTCACTAAATCTATTATTCAGTTCTTGCAATTGAAAGTCTATTGCAGCAGTAAATACATCAATTCTAAAATGATGCTCCATTGTCATCGATTCATCTTGGCGACGGGATCTACCTCGAGCTCCAGTGTATCTAGCATTCATATCAAGAACATCAATTTCATATTTTTCACAAAATTATTTAACAGTATCAAGGAAAGGCTCCCACTCTTCATTTCTCAACTTCTGAATAAGTAATTTTGTAGTTGAAACCACACTCATGGCATTTAAAATGTCTTGAGAATTTTGTTGCAAAGCTTGGCAAAGAGAATTAGTAAATCCCATAATCTGTTTCATCAAATGTAAGATCAAAACAAATTCAAATGACGTTAATACCATATAAGCCGCTTCAGCATCACCACGTTGAGAATAGTTGATTCCCTCCTTTGAGATAGTGTTGAGAACTGAACAAGTTGCACGAAACATTCTTATCAAGCTACAAACAGAATGAAAATGAGAAGACCATTGAGTATCTCCAGGTCGTTGTGTACCAATTTGATTTGCCCCCCTTCCAGTCTCAATTTCATTAGAAGCAATCATACTTTCAATTTCATCAACTTGAGCAGATTGCAATTCATTATTACGTTTTGAAGAACCAACAACAATATTGATAATAGAAGTCAAATTGACAAAGAACTGATGAACAGGTTTTGCTTCTCTAGATGCTGCAACTAAAGCTAACTGTAGCTTATGAGCAAAGCAATGCATATAATATGCATAAGGACATTCTCTAAGAAATAAAGCTTGCAGCCCATTCCATTCACCACGCATATTACTGCCTCCATCATATCCCTGACCTCGAATATTCTCAATTTGGAGGTCATAACGAGAAATAACATCACATATCTCATTTTTTAAAGTTAATGTAGTAGTATCTTTGATATGAACAATATGAAAGAATTTCTCCCTAATAAAACCATCTTTATCAACAAACCTCAAAATAATTGCCATTTGCTCCCTTTTTGATTCATCCCGAGCTTCATCAACAAGAATGCAAAATTTGGCATCTCCAATTCTTTGCGAATCACATCTCGCACTTTAGTTGCAAAGATATGCAAAATTTCTTTTTGAATTTGGGGTGATGTATATTTTGCATTCCGTGGAGCATTTTCCAAGACAACTTCAGCAACTTTATCATTATAAGTTGCTAAGAACTTTATCAATTCAATGTAGTTACCTTGATTTTTTGAATCGGAGCTTTCATCATGACCTTTAAATGCACAAGCTTGGAATGCTAGCCATCGAACACTGTCTATTGAGGTTTTGAGCCGCAGCCGATTATTCTCCATTTCTTGTGATGATTGTTTTTCAATTAACTTGCCAATATGCCTTGAATAATTTTTCAGATCATCACAACATTTCACAGCAATTTTATGTCGTGAATTTGGATCTTTCCCCACATGTCTCATCAAAGGACAACTCGTTCCATCGTTCACCTTTTTCCAATTGTTAAAACCTTTCACTGTAAATGCATTTGATCCAGGACGACCTGTCGATTTCTTGCCAAAAATGTAACATGGAAGACAAAATATGGCATCTTTTTCATATGAATACTCCAACCAAGTTGAGTATGTCAGGAACCAAGAAGCTTGAAATCGACGACGATGATTCTCCGGTCCTAAAAGTGGATATTCTGGAAGAATGGGTTGACATGGACCAGCTTTAAGATAAGCATGTTGCATTTCATCTTGTACTTGAAGAGGAAATTCCCATATTTGTAGACGTAATCCTGGATCACGTACTAAAGAGGTAGCACCTATTTCTTCAGATTGGATTCGTGGATATTTAGAAGGCCGTTCATCAGTCACTGGAGCATCAAGATCTGTTGCTAATTGTCTATATAAAGATGTATTAACCTCTGAATGACTCGCAACTTTTTTCTTAAAGAATGAATCGATTGTGCTTAGTTTGCCCATACTTTTTTCTAAGATGTGAGAAAAATGTATGGATCAAGAATTAACCTGAAAAGTACCTAGAAGTATTACATCTTTGTTAGAATTTTTTTACTCATAATAGTTCTTACTAGCATTAACAAGCGAAAGAGCAATAAATAAATTAATCAATCAAACTCACAACCATTAAAACAAAAAAAAATCCAATAGAGAAATTAATTATTCAAAAATCTTAATCTAACAGCATCACAAACACATCATAATATAAACTACTTGTAAAATAAACTAAGCACAATTAATAGGGTCTAAGAAAAATAAGTACCTTTCAATGAATCAGTGTTATAAATCTTGATGATTTCTTGAAACAAACCAACACAATAAGGTGCTAGTCGAATGCTCCAAAACCAATAAAAATAAAGTAAGTCTTATTTAAAAACAAATATTATTAATAATATTTAATAATTAAAAAAAATCCATCTAACTTGAACAAGTTTTTTCATCTAAAATTAAGGTATTGCTTTTAATAAGTACTTCAGCTGAAAAAAGGCTATCCTAGTTCACCACTACACTAATAATTAAATACTACTACATTAACAAATTTCCGTCCTCTGACAAAAAAAACTAATAAATAAATTTCCGTCCTTACAAAAAAAATAAAAAAATTCACGCCTACCTTTAATTCCTCTACCTATTAATTTCAGTACTACTACTTTAATATGACATAATCCATGCCAATTAAAATATCATAAAAAAAGTTTAACAATGTCATTGCAATTTGTCTTGTTGTTGTTGCAAAAAATTTTATTTAAAATGCAAATGTAATTTTTTTTTATTATTAAAGAAATCAAACCTCAGGTCTTAATTTATCAATTGAATTACGAAATTAGGTAAAAAAATCTAACAATTTTTTTTGTTTTTTTTTTTAAAAAAAATAATGGGTTTTATCAATAATTATAATATATTAGTATATAATATTACTTCCATATACTCATATCGACAGAACAACCAATCAATAGAGACACATTTTTCTTTTTCTTTTGTTTATTTTATCGTTTTAGCCTTTATCCCTTTTGCTATTCTTTTTTTTTTTGGACCTTTTGCTATCTCGATTCATACATCAATATCAAAGAAATTCTTATCCACTCATTATTATTCTATCTACTCTCCTTTTATTATTCACCTTCTAGAGAATTCTTCTAAGAATCTATCTCTCTCAAACTCTCAACTTTCAAGCCTCTCAGACACCCTCACGCGCACAGCATACTCAACAAGACACAAATGACAAAACCTCACAGAGTCACTCTCTGTTTTCTTTGAAACGAACAAACCCAGAAACCCTCACCTTTTTTATTTTTTTGAACAAACAAACCCTAAACTTTCAGTCTTTAAAAGGCCCCAAATTTCTTAGCATAAATCACATGATTTACAAGAGAAAGAAAGTAAAACTCACGGTTGCCGGGTTGCGTTGCTGCTTGCTGGTGCTGGTGCTGCGGTGCCGGTGCGTGGACAACCGAAGCCCGTAGGTGGATCCAGACCGAATTGACTACTCTCGGTATTTTCACCAATCACAACAAATTGTTTTCTCTTTTTCGTTGGGCTGGCCGACTGTGAGATTCGAAAGATTTGAGAGTTTTTGAAATAAAATTTCCCATTTTCCCCCTTGGCAGTGTAATCCTTGTTGTTGAGATTTGAGAAGACTGAGAGTTGTTGTTGAGATTTGAGAGACTGAAGTTTTTTGAGATTTAGAACTTGAGATTGTTGATTGACAGTGGTACAATGTACTCTTGTGTGTTGAAGGAGATAAGTTTTTTACCGCTCAGTTCTTCTTTTTTTTTTTTTTTTTAAGTTTTTTTTATTAGCCATTTATTATAGTTTTTATTTTTTATGTACCAGCTATGTTCTGACTCGCTTTTTTTTTTTTTTTTATATATATAAGAGGAAAAAATTAATATACTCATAGTTTTTGAACCATAAATTTTTTGGGGGTCATTGTTTCATTTTGCCGGGCCATCACTAGTAAACATAAAAAAAAAAAATTAAGCGATTTCAAATTTGTTGGGGTGCCATGGACCCCCAAAGCCTAACGTGCCGCCCCTACTCACTCTTATTGGTAATGGCTGGAAAAGGTAGTTTCGGGTTTGGTATCGGAGGATTTTTTGGAGGAAATAATCCTACTCATCAGTGCCTGAAAACTCGGTTTAAACACGTTTTTAGAGAGGGAAATAAAGCTGCGGACTGGCTTGCTAAATGTGGTAGTCTGGATTACGCCAGGAATATAATTCGAAAACATCCCCAAGGGAACTCCAAAGGGATATTACGAGTGGATAAATGTTTTCCTTTGCTTAAGAACAAGGTAGAATGTGGTCATTGATTCATGGGAGTGGTTATTTGAAATCCTTGTGGATCTTTGATGTTGCCATGGATTCCTCCCAAAAGTGAGGTTTTTTTTTTCAAATAAATATGGGCCGGGATCACTCTTGGACAAGATGCTCCTTAAATAAAAAAAAAAAAAAAAAAAAATTAGACTTTGGAAGTCCTTAATCAATGTTGCAGATGGTGTTTAAATTTTAAGCCTGCTCATGAATGATAATCATTGTTTTTGTGACACACTCATTTCCTTTTGAAAAAACATGATTTTGCATGATGTTTGTGCGTAACATTTTTGTTAAACCTCACGAGACTTCACTCGTCCCACGTAGTGATGCCTAGGGGTTAAAAAGACTTGTTGCATGTGCTAAATGCAACTGTGTTTCCTACGACAAAGGAGGTAGAGTATTGTTTATATGTTGCATTTTACTTTCCAGTTTTGTATTGCTAAGGGATAGCAATATTAAGTTTGGGGGTGTGATAAGCCTTGAATGATTATGCATTCAAGCCCCCTTAACTCCGCATTTAATCAACCTTTAGTTTGTTTTGTAGTATAACGTTTTGTTGTATTTTTATGTTTCTTAGTGTTTTCAGGTCATAAGTTGAAAGTACGAGTTAAATCATGGATTTTGGGCTAAAACACTTCAAAGTGTGATGACAAAGACAAAATGGCTCGAGCCTATTTGACTTGGGTCAATGCAAATTCACCTATGTGATCCCTCTAATAGTGGTTTTGACTCCATATTCCTGCAATGAGGGATTGGGGGAGACTCAGTCCCTTAAACTAAGGGATTGGATTGTGATTTTTAGGGATTCAATGAGATATTCAAATAGGAGCTGAATGTATGATCCAAGAGGTCGATTTTTTGATTACCAAGCATGAATTAGGGTTCTTGGTTCTGGGGAATTTTGTCCAACAGCTCACAACACTCAAGGAATGGATTTTTCTTCATTGATAGAGAATTCCATATCCTCCATGAGTAAGTAAACTCTTTATAGGGATTGATGTAGCCCTTTCCAAGTCCATGGTTTGATTGTATTTCGTTTTGGGATTTTCAATATGTGAATGATGATTGCATAGCTTAGAGTTTTACAAAACCTTTGTAATCGATTCAATGTTCATACTTGTTCTTGATGAAAACTCTATCTTGTCTATAAGAAGTTTATTTGTCTTAAATGAAATCAACATTCCTATTTTCTGTGATTATAGGAATGATAGCTATGTAATGATGCTTTTTGACATAAAATCAAGAGATTAGATAGGTCATGCCTAGGTAAGATGATCCGTACTACATCTTAGATTAGTGTAATGTAGGTAGACGGATCATGCCAACCAAATATGGATTATACTCATTTCTTGATAATGTATATGCTCATTCGAAGATTTTATAGGCTATACCTAGGGAAGATGGATTGTACCACAACTAGTGTTAGGAGGATGATCTGTGCCAACCGAAGATGGGTTATCATCACCTTCTAACTAAAGTATTTTCTTGAAGATGTTGTCATATGGTTGACACCCATTATGCGCATCATATCACGTATTTAGTGAGAATCCAATGTGAATACAACTGCCATTGGTACGAGGTTTGTGGTAAAGTCATATCCCTATGCTTTTATCATTTGATTTCAATATTTGTTTATGCTTATTGTCATTTCTGAAACAAAAACCAATTATCTTTTTTTTTTTTTAGTTAGTTTAAATTTGATTCTGAGTACTTGATGAATATCCAACCAAGCAGTTTTTGATGTTCGACACCCTCTAGATAACCTTATTCTACAATGATTCGTTTTGTAACGCCCAAGATCTTAATTATGGATTATAAATCACTTTAAATAGACAAGGGTAAAAAGCTAATAAAAAGTAAGAAGGATGGACAAATGCAAAGAAAATAAGCTTTAGGAAAGTATTTCGGTGGTTTTCATTTGAATTGATAGTTTTAGTTTTGACCCTATCGGACTAAAATTGTTATAACTTTTGACTCAGAACTCTGATTGAGGCATACTTTATGTCATTGAAAAGCTAACTCAAAGACCTACAACTTTGTATTTCACAAAAATTTTCCAATTCCAATGTTTTGGGGGGTCAAAACGAGCTGGCAGTGTCAACCGTCTGCAGCAGCGTCCGCAGGTCGTCCGGACGGTCCTCTTCCACTGATTAGTCAGTAGCGATCGTCCGCAAGTTGTCCGCAGCAGGGTCCGGACGGACCATGCACTGTCGTCCGGACAGTCCATTTGAGGGTCCGGACGGTGGCACTGTTCACTCACTTATAAATAGGCTGAAACGCGTTTTTCAGCCCATTTTTCTGATTTTTCTTCTCTCTTCACACATTTTTTCTCTTCTCTCTCATAGGGTTTATACCCAAACTTTGGGTATTGATCTTGGAGAGCCTTTAAACACATTTTTAACCCCGGGAACAAGATTCTTGGCGTTGAAAACCTACTTCTACTAATCGATTCAAGGTAAAAATTCTTGAAATCCTAGTTTCTCAATGTCTAGCCTACATTCTTGAATGTATGACTTAATATTGAGTAATTTCTTAGGATTCTTTTTGAGTTAAGTTTCCTCTACATCGGGTTGAAGTTCCGAAGCGCACAACTCCGGATTCTTCAAGCTTTGAGGTAAATGTCCAAAACCCTAGATTTTTCCATAGTTAGTATTTTGGGGTTTTATGATGTCTAACCCTAGTAATTCACTATGGGTTAGTTATATAGATGATTCTTATGCTATTTGGAACCCTAGAACGCTATGGGTTGCTTATAGCTACTTTGATACTTGCATTTTCAAGTATCATAGATAATGGGTTGTGAGTGTGAGTGTATAAGTTATTGATGTTTTGGCAATGTATGTGCAGCGGGCATTGCTTAAACATTCATGCTAGAAGTCGATATTCATCAAGCGGAATTTGTAAGTATTTATACTTACTGAGAGTGATACACACCTTAAATTGTTTTATGTTTTGTTTTCAATGTTTAGCAGATGTTGTACTTACTAAACAAAACAAATGTTTTTATGAGATTTTGAAGAAACAAATATAATGGTTTAAAAGTCGAACCGATGATATCTTGTGATAATATGTGATTTGTGCTTTCGATTATTTTCTTGAGATTTATGATGATTTGAAGAGTGATTGTTGATGTTTTATTGTGATTTATGATTATGGCGGATATAGATATATGTATAATGATATGTTGAGTTTATGATATTTGATTTGCTATTGATATTTGAGAAAATGAAATATGGCAAAGATTTATGAGATGATATGAACATAGAGTAAGAGTTTGCATGATATTTCAGAGCATATGTATAAAGAGCATAAAGAGTGCATGTAAACCCACGCCACAGGGGTTGTAAAAATCTGTGTGCACTAGAGACAGAGACAGAGACATTGCATAAGAGCATGATGATTTTATAATTGATTTATGAGACATATTATATGATGATTTATTGGTCTTTATTATAGACGTATTAGTATGCATATGAGGTTTAATGGAAAAGTACATATGTATATTCTTACGGCTAGNTATGTATAATGATATGTTGAGTTTATGATATTTGATTTGCTATTGATATTTGAGAAAATGAAATATGGCAAAGATTTATGAGATGATATGAACATAGAGTAAGAGTTTGCATGATATTTCAGAGCATATGTATAAAGAGCATAAAGAGTGCATGTAAACCCACGCCACAGGGGTTGTAAAAATCTGTGTGCACTAGAGACAGAGACAGAGACATTGCATAAGAGCATGATGATTTTATAATTGATTTATGAGACATATTATATGATGATTTATTGGTCTTTATTATAGACGTATTAGTATGCATATGAGGTTTAATGGAAAAGTACATATGTATATTCTTACGGCTAGTTGCATATGATGATTTATTGGTCTTCCTTATAGATATATTAGTATGCTTACGAGTTCGCTACGGGCAAGAACCTCTGTATACTCTTATGTCTAGCTGCATATGTGATTTATGTTTTATTGCTTAGATATGCTTATATGCTTATGTTTTCACCCTTAAAGAAAGGGAATACTTGTATATGAGTATAGCTAAGTTATGTGATATATTTATAACATAGTTGAGCACGTATGTGTGCTAGTACAGGCGGGAGACTGGAACATACATATATGTACCCAGCTATTATACTATTTCTGATGTTTTATGATCACATGTGTTTATTTCATTAGCTACTTTATGTTTTAAAATAAAATGTCATATTCTTTGTAGCTGTTATTGTAAACTCATGTAACTAACACTTCGGTTCTTTACGAAAACTCAGTGGATCTTTATTCATTGAATCTGTTGACTCACTCATTTCTTTTCTGCCTATGTAATCATGGATGATCTCTATGGTTGCATAGATGTTGATGTAGGTTCAGGGGATATGGATGACGATCTCGTAGCCTACTATCTTGGCTACTACGACTGATGTCGTGGGACGTACTTTTTTTTGTATAGACATGACTTTAGTCTATTCTTTTGTTCATGTTTGTGATGCTTTCACAAACTATATTTTGTATATTGGCTTGTGTCGCATGTGATACGTATGTATAGCCATTCTTTTTGTAGATGTCACATTGTAAATTTTAAATCATTAGAATTTGTATTGTCAGCTCTAAATGTTTTGATTACTCCCTTTGAATATAAATGCTTCCGCTCAGTTTATATTTGATGTGATATATGACTCTGATGTAATAGGTGTATTCTCATGATAGGTTGTGAGATACATGTATAGCAGGTGTTTTTTATCACCGTGGCGATAATTCCGATTCATGGTTACTGTATGTTTTCAAAAAAAAAAAAATTGCTACAGTGTAATTATGGATCGGGTCGCCACACGTTCTATTGCGAGTGGTCTTTTATAATTGATCTGTAAAAAATCACATCACTCGTCCCCTGCTCCACCTAAGACGATTCCAAACCCCATCACTGCTGATGGTGAGCCTACCATGGT
Organism: Betula pendula; assembly: GCA_900184695.1. Classification (NCBI taxonomy): domain Eukaryota; kingdom Viridiplantae; phylum Streptophyta; class Magnoliopsida; order Fagales; family Betulaceae; genus Betula; species Betula pendula. The sequence continues at coordinate 36,059 of FXXK01001488.1, read as the reverse complement.
TGTCAATCCACTGCAGACTACCTTGTACCAACGGGATCAGCTTATTCTTAGTGTTCTAATTTCCACCTTATTAGACCACTTGGTCACCCGTGGTGTGGGGTGTCTTACGTCTCGCGATCTCTAGACCACTTTGGAGACAATGTTCACTTCTCAATCCCGAGCCCAAATGATGCAAGTCCATTACCAGCTTGCTACTTCCAAGAAAGGTAACTCCTCTGTTACTGATTATTTTCAAAGAATGAAGCACATGAGCGACACCATGGCTGCGATAGGTTAGCCCCTCAATGATTTTGAGATAGTGTCGTATCTTCTTGCTGGTTTGGGGTCTGAGTATGATCCTTTTGTCACGTCTGTTACCACTTGGGTTGATCCTCTCTCACTGGATGAAATTTATGGCCACATGCTCGCTCATGAGGCGGCTTAAACAGCACCTACCCACTGTTGAATTATCTCAGCCGTCCGCCAATTTCTCTACACGTTCCCAAGAAGGTCGTGGCCGAGGCTTTCGAGGTCGTGGGAAACCCTATGGTGGCCTTGGAGGTAACTGAGGTCGTGGACCCCAATTAAGTGGCCGTGGTGGTCGGCAAACTTATTTTCCCAACAGTTCCTCCTCTCAACATCGCCCCACCTGTTAGGTATGTGGCAAACAAGGACACACTGCCTTACGTTGCCAACCGATGAAAACTGGTATCCAGATATCTGTGCTACCCATCATCTCACAAATGAGATGACGAACCTCAATCTGGCGTCTGAGGAGTATAATAGTGCGGACCAAATACGTGTTGGAAATGGCTCAGGTTTGTCTATTACTCACGTAGGATCTGCCACTATTTCTTTGTCACGACACAAATACTTATTAAAACAACTTTTTCTTGTTCCAGATATCTGCAAAAATTTACTTTCCATTATTAAATTTGCTAATGATAATAACGTTTTCTTTGAATTTCATTCCAATCATTTTGTGATCAAGGATTGCCAATCTCGGATTTCTCTTCATCAAGGCCCACTTAAAGATGGTCTCTACCAACTTCATCACATGTTTACTTTGTTTCCAATAAAGCACACTCTTGTTGGTGTGCGCACATCTGCCAATCATTGGCACAAGCGTTTGGGTCACCTAGCCCTTCGTACTGTCTAGCATGTTCTCTCTAAATTCCATCTTCCTATTTCAGCAAATAAAGCTCGCATTCCTTACTCTACATGTCAGCTTGCTAAAGGACATCAGCAACCTTTTTCTGATTCCAATTCTGTTATTTGTAATCCCTAAAAACTAATCTTTTCGGATGTTTGGGGTCCTTCCCCAGTTGTTTCTATTCATGGCAATAAATATTATGTTTCTTTTATTGATGCTTTTAGTCGATTCACTTGGTTATTTTACATCCAACATAAGTCTAAGGTCATGAATATTTTTCTTCAATTTCAGATCATGGTAGAACGTTTGTTTAATTCTAAAATTAAAACTATTCAAATGGATTGGGGGGGTGAATATCAGACACTCAATAATTTTTTTTAAATTAGTTGGTATTGTCCATCGTCTCTCCTGTCCTCATACTCATCAACAACAAGGTTGTGTTGAGAGGAAGATCGTGCATCTTATTGATCACAACTCTCGCCTCCTTGCTAACAGATATTTATTAAAATTTTATTTCACCAGCATTTTTGGGATGAGGCGTGTCAAACATCCTGCTACCTTATTAATTGGTTGCCAACGCCCATTTTGCAAAATATCTCTCCTTTTAACTGTTTGCTAAATCCCCCGATTATTCGTTTCTAAAAATTTTCGGGTGTCAGTGTTTTCCAAATCCCAGACTATACAACACTCATAAGTTTGAGTTTTGGTCCAAGGCATGTATTTTTATGGGCTATAGCTCTTATCACAAGGGGTATCAGTGCTATCATCAGGAGTCTAACAATTTTTTTGTTTCAAGAGACATGGTGTTTCATGAGACCGTGTTTCCCTATTTGTCAACATTTCATCTCCTACATCTAGCTCCTGCCCTTCGATCATACCCCCTGCATCTTTTTGCTGCCCATCCAGCCCATATGTGGTGCTACTCCTCGCTCAAGTGGTCCTCCATCTCATGTGGTTCCCACTCAAGTGGTCCCCTCTCAAGTAGTCCCTCTTTTCTCACATGCTGCAGATCCTATTGTGAATAATAACAATTATGATTTTTCTGTCACACATGATGTTTCTTCTTAGACATGTGCAGGTTCTCCTAGCACTAAAATTAATTCTTCAATTTCAACTCCTACACGGACTCACCGAATGGTCACACGGTCTCAGAATCAAATCAGTAAACCCAGCAAGTTCCATGATGGAACGGTCAAGTATCCTCTTGCACGGGCTTTACTTGCCATGATAGATGCTGCCCTGGTTGAACCTACATGTTTCTCCACAGCTAACAAATTTCCTAAATGGCGCATTGCCATGCAGCTTGAATTTAATGCTCTTATTCAAAACCAAACGTGGTCCCTTGTTCCACCATCCACTGCCAACAATTTGGTCGGCTGTAAATGGGTTTTCAAACTCAAACGTAAGGCTGATGGGACGATAGAATGACACAAGGCACGCCTCGTTGCCATGGGCTATCATCAACAAGTTGGTCTTGACTATGGAGAAACATTTAGTCCAGTGGTGAAACCAACAGCAATTCGGACCGTCCTCTCCATAACATATTCTGCTGGATGGTCTATGAAGCAAATTGATATTCAGAATGCTTTTCTCCATGGTTTTCTCTCTAAAGAAGTATACATGAGCCAACCCTCCTGCGCTTTTGCTCATCCCTCTTTCCCTCATCATATATGCAAATTGCACAAGGCTCTTTATGGGTTAAAACAGTCTCCTTGCGCTTGATTTTCGTGCCTTAGTAGCAATTTGATTGAACTTGGCTTTGTTGGTTCCAAAGCTGATTCTTCATTATTTATTTTTAAATCAGCTTCGGTTACCATGTTCATTTTAATTTATGTTGATGATATTATTATCACAGCTTCTGTTGCTTCTACTATTGATGAGCTAATTCATCACCTCAATTTGGCATTCGCTGTTAAGGTTCTTGGAGATATAAATTTTTTTCTTGGTGTTGAGGTTCTCCATTTAAAATCTGGGCTACTTTTTTCTCAGCGTCAATACATACTTGACTTGCTGAAAAGAACAAATATGATGGAGGCAAAACCGATTACCTCACCTATGTCCTCTTCTAGCTCTCTGTCGGCTTTTGTTGGTGATCCTATGGATGATCCATCTTTATGTCGTAGCACAGTGGGCTCCCTACAATATCTCTCCCTCACACGCCCAGATGTGGTGTTTGCTGTTAACTGGGTCTGTCAATTTATGCATCGACCAACCAAGGTTCATTGGCAAGCTGTTAAAAGAATTCTTCGGTATCTTAAACACACTGTCACTCACGGCCTACTTCTCACCCGCACAAGTTCCTCTCAGCTTGAAGCTTTTTTGGATGCCGATTGGGCAGGTTGTCCAG
>FXXK01001488.1:1512-16396 GCA_900184695.1 Betula pendula | reverse complement strand
CCCTCCTCGCCTAACAAGGAAAGACTTCCTCCAACTAGAACTGGTCACATGCGCCCCCGGACTCGCTCGATTACACAACATAAGTCTCTGGTCTCCAGACCACCATACCAAGGGGGTTAGCCTCCGAGGGGATCTCAACCCTCTGCTCTTGTGTCACTTTCTTCGTCGAAACCACCAACCCATACACCGCACTCGGATCACTTCTCGCCTATCCGCCCCGACTCGCAGCACCAGAGCCCCTGCGTCCGGATTTAAAAACTCCCAAACTTCCTCGTCCGCCAAATCATCAAATCCTTTCGAAGCATCCCCAATCCCTCCATACACCAGCAGTCCTCAACCGCTGCCTCGGCTCACCCCATCTTCCCCTAGCATCTCTGGGACCTCGGTCGGACAGTCTCCTACTTACTGCATCGGGACCTCGATAATACCACTTTCTTCCCCCATAACCCCGCGGAGCCATGTGCCATCCCTGGACCACACCCCACCATCCGCGGCAACGGTTGCTCCTCCTCTGTTCTACCCCCCCCTCAGCCTGAACCTCTACCCACCTCATGCTCTTAACCCGACACACCCTGCCCACGGGAAGGTATCTCCCACTAATTTAGGAGGGCTGCCTTCAGAAGAATCATTTATTTGAGCTCCCTCCGATTTCCCCTACAACTTTTCAGCCGCACCTTTCCCCCTACCAAGCGACATGACCCCCTCGCCTTCTCTGCACCGCACTTGCCCAAGCTCCACACCGCATTTACTGCGACCCTTCATTGTACGAGGAGACAGAAACTTCGAGCCCCCACTCTACTGAACGACCGCTTTGCGCCCAATGGGGCTTTCTTGGTTTCTTACTTTGGTCAGTCAGCCAGCGCCTGCGGTTTCCTTTTCTTCTCCCCGATCGCCAAGCAATCCGTCTACCAAGCGTGGTCTCAAATGGCAACACTTAACTTTCGTTCCCGTGAAATACACACTGTCGTCTCTAACCACCATTCTCGGCGCAAGCTCGCCTTAGCAATCTCTCCACTCTCGGGGTCAGAGAACTCACCCCTCAGTAGCCAGAGGGGCTTCATCATAATGCACGTCCTTGCAATCAACTAGTCGACATTGTTCCAAACATCTCCTTAGCCTTTACACTTAGCGGCCCATCAATATCCTCCATCCGATCAAGCTTATCCTATTCCCATTCGTTGCTACTTTCTGCGAGGGTTTACCCCAGACGACAGTGGCAACCTGATAGGCCCATTCCGCTGATGTCGAACTTCGTCGGCCCGATACTCCTAAGCTCACTGTCATCAAAGAAGAATTTGGACTTGAGCCTTCAACCCACAGATCGACCAGCTTCCGGCCCGGAATACACGATTCAAATTCTAACCCATCCCGGCCGACTCTGCTTGTAACACTATTATCTCTAAAATTCTTTCCAGGTCAGCTGAGGACGTCCTTCAGCCATTAAAAAATCCGGACCACCATCATCGCACTTGCGATGATCAATCCACCTACCCGGTTTGATTGCAAATTGCGTTAGGCAAGGTTATCAAAGTGCTCCAATCACCTCGCGAAACCAGGCGCAATCTGGTTTTATTTTTCTTCAACGGCTTCCAAGATTTGTAATTTGTAAGGCATCACTTCGTTGCTCCCCACCTGACGCACTATCCTTCTCCGAGCACCGAAATCCTCATCAATCACCGTCTGGTGAATCCTGGAAATGGTCGCTGTATTGTCCTACACTCTACTTTAATTCAGCGCAAACCCACCGCTCGGCCGTCGTCGTCGCGTATCCCCCCTAGCTTCCACCGGCCGGTATCCCTCTCCGCGACTCCTCTCCGCCCGTTCTCCGCAGGCCACCAGCTCTGGATGCTTCTCGTATCTTGCCATCTACCTTTCTTACTTTTCTCAAAGATACGCTGCACTTCTCTGCACAACTTTACAAAAAAAAAAAAAAAAAAAAAAGAACGAGCCAAGGAGCTAGGCGCACAGTACACGTCAGATGCAATGCCCCTTAATAAGCACCTTTCGACGGACGATTCAACATACCCCCTCGATACAACGCCCCCCCACCATATTAACTGACACACCTTGCATCTGTTGATTGATGTCCCACTACCAAGGCCTCCCTCCGCAATTTCTTACGTCTCCACAACACACTAGACCACGATCCGTCAACCCCCCCCACCCACCCTCTGCAATGTCAAATCTATGCCAATCTGATACAACCATAACATAAATCATCATACACAAACTCAGCGCACACAAAAACGGCATCTCACACCGCGCCAGACATAAATTTCCCAACCCGTCAACCACGTCCTAAGGACGAGCGCCAAACCTCAACAACAACGACATCCCCCGCACAAAGCACTTACACTGGACCAACCCGGTGACATACAAATGACGCACCAACGCTCGATACAACCAAAAACAGGATTCACAAACTTCAAACAATGAAAACAAAACCTCGTTCTATATTCATTAGTAAATACAAGAACACTAGCTTAACAGTTACAAATGAACAGCACAACCCAGACCTCGATCCACTGCAACGACCGCCAAGACACATTACCCTTCACACTATCACTACTTCCAACACAAGCGTCTCCCCGAGCAAAGTGGTCCCGGTCACCATCCCAGAAAACCGCAAGCAATGCCCTCTACCTTAACATGCTTTCTCCCTCTGCAACCCATCCAACTCTCCGCCGCAACCACAGCCGAACTACTCCGACGCTTTCTCCCTTCATCGTCACCACACTCTGACAGGGCCCAAATTCGGTCCCCGGAAAGAACAACTGGCCACGACAGACAACCATGCTAGCTCCACAAACTAACGACATTCTCATATCCACATCAACCTATCCAGACCACGGTACAAAACGAACATCCCACATGCCACGCTGCAAATCCACCTCCCTGCGATAATTCAATTCTGTGACCCTTACTAGAGCTAGCCAGAGACTTCGTTACGACCGGTTACTACTATAAACATAATTAATTGGTGGTTGCTTTGTGTAGCTAAACATACAAAACCTTATAAAATCCTTAAGCTATAAATGCCATCAGCCTATAGGCCTATTGATTTTATCACAAAACGGATCCCAACTATAATTTCTAAGTCCACCTAACTTGTAGGGGATGTGCAATGTAACTTCTTTTGTTAAGAAAAGACTAAAAAAGACCCTAAAAGCTTTTTCAATAAGACAAAAAATACACCTATAAATTTAATTTATAGGGGTATTTTTGTCTTATTGAAAAACTTTATAGGATCCTTTTTTGTCTTTTTGCCGAACAAAAGAAGTACATTGCACATCCCCTACAGGTATGATTAAAATTAATTGGGATGCCGTTGTGGATAAAATCAATAGGCCTATAGGTATGGCATTATTGCTAGGGTTTCTAAAGGTTTTGTATTAGCTGCACAAGCACCACCAATAATATTATTAGTAGAACCGGTCGTAATGGAAGCTCTGGCAGCCTCTAAAGGCAGCGGACTTTAATATCCGGAGTGGATTTTGCAGCCGTGGCATTTGGAGATGGTCGTTGTTGTACTGTGGTCTGGATAGGTTTACGGTGGAAAGAAGATGTCAAGGATGGAGCTAGCATTGTTGGCTCTCGGGCGTTTGTTCTTTCCAGGGACCACGATTAGGCCGCCGCGTGTAGCACGATAAGGGAAGAAGGCAGTGCGGGGCGTGGTTGCGCGGATGGCTTGGACTGGGTTGCGGAGGGAGAAACAAGGTTAAGTAAGAAGGGGGCATATTGCTGCCGGTTCCTGGGCAGGCCCCTTTGGGGGAGACGGCTTTGAAAGAGTGATAGGTTGGAAAGGGTAAATGTGGTCTGCGCTGGTCGGTTTGGCAGTGAGATCGAGTTCGGGTTTTTGTGCTTTGTTTTCAATGAAGCTGTATAACTAGGTTATGTATTTACAATGAAATTTGGGCGAACGAGGGTTTTTGTATTCAATTGCTTGAATTCATTGTGAAATCCTGTGTTGGTGTATCGAGCGTTTGGATGCGTGTTCATATGTCACGCGGTGGGGATGAGTGCTTTGGTGCCGCGGATGTCGTTGTTGTTGAGGGTCTGTGCACGTCCTTGGGAACTGGTGACGGGGTTGGGAAAAGGCGGCGTGGTGGGGACTGTGCGCTAGGAAATAGAGGATCGAATTGTCAGATTTGACGTTCTAGAGGGTGGGTGGGGGGTTGACACATGGTAGCATTTGTGGAGACGAAAAATGCGGAGGGATGGCCTTGTATGGACATCAATCAATAGAAGTGATGTGTCATTAATATGGTAGGGTGCGTTGTATAAGGGGTATTTGAATCGTCCCGCCTTTGGTGCTTGGTGCTTATTTAAGGGCACTGCGTCTGACGGTGACGTGCCTGGCTCTCTTGGCTTCGTTCTTTTTTTTTTTTGTAAAGGTTGGTAGTGAGAAGTACAGCGTATCTTTGAGAAAGAAGGAAAGGTAATGGCAGAACTAGAAGCATCCGGAGTAAGTGGGGGTAGCGGTCCCGCGGAGATGGGCGGAGAAGAGTCGCCGAAGACGGTACCGGCCGGTGGGACTAGGGGGATACTGCTGACGACGGCTAACGGTGGGTTTCACTGATTGCGGAGAGTGCATTGGAGACAATACACGGCCGTTTCAGGATTCTGGAGACGGTGATGATGAGGATTCTGGCGTCGGCGGGGAGCAACGTAGTGTGCCTCATAGTACAGATCTTGGATGGCGGGTTGAAGTTTCCAGTATTGCTTTTGGTTCGCAAGGTGTTCGAGCACTTGAACCTTGCTCCTGCGCAATTGTAGCCGAACAGGTGGCGGATGATCATCGCAAGTGCGATGATGTGGTCGAAGTTTTTTAAGGCCGATGGACGTCCTCGGCTGATGCTGGAAGAATTTTGGCAAATGTACAAGTAGGAGGGTCGGTGGTATGGGGTGTGGAATTTGCACTCGTGTATTATGGGCCTGAAGCTGGTCGATCTCCTAGGACGGGTGTCGAGTTTGAAGGGCCTTGAGTCCAAATTCTTCTTTGTGTTCGGTGAGCATTGGGAGTATCCGGGCGACAAAGTTCAACATCGCGGTGGGCCTATCAGGTTCCACCATCATTGGGGTAAAACCTCGGCGGAAAGTAGCAACGAACTGCCGCTTACGGTGCTCCAGCTTGACCGGCTGGACCGGATACTTCAGTGAGCGCAGAGTGTAGAGGCTAAGGAGACGTTTTTGGAACAATGTCGAGTGGTTGTTGCAAGACGTGCATTATGAAGAAGCCCTCGGCTACCGAGGGGTGAGTTCTCTGACGAGCGTGGAGAGGATTGCAAGGCGAGCTCGCGCCAAGATGGTGGTTGGGGATGCGGTGTCGTTCTTTTCGGGGACGGAAGATAAGGTGTTGCCACCGAGACCGCAACCTTTGCGACTAAGGAGATTGCCTGGCAGTCGGGGGGAGAAGAAAAGGAAAGCCACAAGCACTGCTGGACCGACGCAAGCAAAGAAAACCAAAAAATCCGTGGCGCAGGTAGTTGTTTTAGTGAGTGGGGGCGTAGTTTTGTCTTTCGGACAACGAAGGGTCCGGTATGCGATGTGGAGTTGGGTCAAGTGCGGGGCAAGAAGGTGAGGGCGGGGCATGTCGCTTGCTCAGGGGGAAAGGGTGCAGCCAAAAGCTGTAGAGAGGAACATCGGAGGGAGCTCGTAGACGAGTCTTCGGAAGGCACCCCTCCAAATTTGGGGGAGATCCTTGCTCGCGCGGGGTGTGTTTCGGGGTCGAGAGTCATAGAGGTGGGTAGAGTTCTAGCTGAGGGGGCGGGTGTTAGAACAGAGGAGGAGCATCGTTACGGCGAGATGGGTAGGGTGGGTCTAGGGATGGTGCATTGGCTCGGCGGGGTTACGGCTCAAGGTCCCCGACGCCAGTTGACTTCGAGGCTGAATTGTCCGGCAAGGCCCTAGAGATGCTAAGGTAGATGGGGGAGCCAAGGCGGCGGTTAAGGACTGCTGGTGTTCGGAGCGAAGTTTTGGGGAGTTTTTTAATCGGATGCAGGGCTTTGGTGCTGGCGAGTCGGGGCGGATAGGCAAGGAAGTGTCCTCCGAGTGGCGGCATACCGGGTTGGTGGTTTCGGACGAAGAAAGTGACACGGAGCAGAGGGTTGACTCCCGGGAGTGACTAACCCCCTTGGTTATGTTGGTGCCTGGAGGTCCGGAGACTTATGTTGTGCAATCGAGCGAGTCGGCGCACGGTGACAGTTCTAGTGTGGAGGAAGTCTTTCGTTGTAGGCCGATGTCGTAGGATTCTGCGGACGACGCAGAATCAGTGGAAGGGCACTGGTTGTCGCACCAATGCCTTAGCTTGAATTTGAGTTGGACTGGAGTAGAAGAAACCAGACCTTGCTGGGGAGTTGGCGTCGGCGCTCCGAAATTGTGACGCCCGAGGAATTCTAATCTCTTAAACATATTATTAAATTAAATGATATATGTTGAGGAAACATTATCATTTAGCTATGATAATGGTTTTAGAGACGTTCATGAAGTTTAAGAGATTTCTAGTCAAAACCCTTTAGAATCTCTTTAGAAAATGATCGTTTTCTGACGACCAATCTTGTAAGTATCAAAACCTGGGTCAAACGAACTCAGTTTTACTCAAACTGAAGCTCGTTATGCTTGTATCGAAACCCTCTACGACATAGTAGATTTTTGATAAAAGTCAATTCGTTGACCTTTTTAAGCATAAAGATGACTAGTCATCGCTTACGTGGCACTTTTGACCCGGGCCTTATTTCGAAAATGGAGTTTCACCATTTTGATTTTATATCATAAATGGACTCTATTTAGTATATTAATGGTTTTTACTTCGGTTTGGTGAAATCGGAATTCAATTCCGAGGCAGTTAACTTTATGGCCTAAAAACCGAGCCTTAAAACCTCCAACTGTCGAATTTAGCTTAAAACTGCTAAACTCACTGAGTAGGGCCGGCTCATAGCTGATTTGGAAGCCTAGGGTGATGACACTTGGCAGTGGGAGAGGTTGCTGGAAGATAGAACAAAAAGACAAAAAAGTCATGGAAAGATCTTGACTTTTGAGGGCATTTTGGTAACTTGCATGGAAAGGTTGGTTTCCATTGAACCTAGGCTGGTTTGGACGTGGGAGCTGGCTGTCTAGAAGCTTTGGCTTCTCCTATAAAGGTGAGAAGAGAGGCCAGCACCGAAATCACTCCCTTCTTGCACCAAAACAGAAAAATCTCTTCATTCATCTCACTCACACTCTCTCACGGCACCTAGGGGGTTTTTGGGCATTTCTTCTCCAAACTGTCCAGAACTTATACACAGCCTTTCTTGAGGTGTCCAGAAGCTAACCCAACCTTTAGAAGTCATTTTGGAGTCCATTTGAGGTATGAAAGCTTCATTCTCCTCAAATAGCTTCAAAACCGGCTCAATAGAGGGGTGTTGGGGAATTTTTGTGGTTTTTCACAACCTGTTTGCATGGGCTGTGGGTGATCACTTAGGAGGGTTTTAAAACCATTTTTTATCATGTTTCCATTGATCTTTGGGCTTTGGAATCATGAGAAAACACCAAGAACTCATCCTACACCCATTCGGCCTCTATTGAGTATTTTTGTGGATTTTTGATGCTAATCTATTTTGCTAATGTATTTTTGATGAGATTTGATTTTCTAACATATATTTGATGATCTAATATGTGTTTGAAGTATGTTTGATTATTGGTTTTAGTTCAAGGATCCTAAAGTGCTCAAAAGACTAAAATATGTGGAAGCAAGCAGAGCTTGTTTTAAAGGAAAATGAAAAAGGTTTAAAATCAACCTATATATTGTTTGTTGGTTGTTATTTTTAATTCTTATAGTGGATAACACTCAATCTCATGCCTAAACGTTATGGTGGTCTTTCCCTTCGGCGGTATAAGCCATGAAGTTGAGTGAAAATTGGCTAGTAAGAGATTCTTACATTACTTTACATATAACTCATAATAAGCCCTTACTAATAGTGGGGACGTTTATGCAGTATTACCTCCTTGTTTGTTTAAATACTCACCTCGAATTATGCCCTTACTTCAGTGGGGTATTCGAGTCAATATTGGATGATTTACATTATTGTCAACAGGATCCTTATGACATGTCCTCCACTTATGTGGGATTTCATAAGTTAAATGCTTTGAATAATTAATGGACCAATATGTGAGAATACTCCACAAATATTGACTTGTATATATGTATGAGTATACGTATGGATAAAAATCAAGTAATGAAATGAAGTGATGGATAATAATAAAGGCTAAAGAGCAAGGATCCTGAAGACTGACCAATTATTATTGATTGGTCACTGATATATGATATTTGTGTATCCATATTGCTAGACAGTGGTGGATTTACTATTATTCTGCGGAAAAGTTAAGTATGGAATACTTACTGGGCCGACGCTGCTTTCTTTTATATTCAGTTGTGCTTTATTCATATGCATGTGGTTATGAACTGCTCATACAATACATATTAAATACTCTGTGAAATGGTAAGGATGTGACATTAAGCTGGTCATGTGGCGGGGGAGATGGCTGATCCAGTGGACAAAAAAAAAAGGGGTCTTGTCTCAGCTGGTGATGTGGCGGGGGAGATGGTTGATCCAGTTGGCAAGAGCCTCGTCCCTAAACCTGGTAATAAGAACAGAGATTGGAATGTCGGTTCCAGTGCAAATCAACAATCTGCTAAGTAGGGGAGGTGTAACAGTGCGTTAATCCGGGGTTGGCCCATTATGAGCGGAGTGTAATTTCATGATGCATTAAGACTAAACAAAGCCTTCACAACGATGCATGAAAACCTATTCATTATATCTGTCATATGCTTGTTCAATAATTCAATTACCTGTTTATATTGGGATGCAGTAGACTCACTTGTTTGCCTATGTAAATGTGATGATGTCATGTTTACATAGACTGTGATGCAGGTAACGAAAGCGGAGACCCCTTCGTTAGCTTTGATGACTATTAGGCACTACTTTGTCGGGATGTGCTATATCCCAGAAGAAACAACATTTTGTTGTATATATGTCTCTTCGTATTTTGTATGTTTTGGTTTTTATTAATTATAGTTTGTAATATATCTAAACAGCGTGATGTTGCAATTGTATGCCGTCTGTGGCATATGCTGCAACTATCCTTTATTTGGTGCATCTAGTATGCACATGTTTGTAATATTAAAACATCTAGCATTTTTTTTAATGCACGAGGTATTTCAGTCAGCTCTATTGTGTAATTTAGTTGTTCCCTAGTGTTTTTAAAAGAAAAAAATATATCCGTTGCGAGACTGATCTCTGAGGTAGTAATGTCACGTGGAAACTGGAGGTTTCTGCTTACGGTTCTATTGCATAGAAACTGGGGCGTTACAGAAATAGCTCAAGAATGGGTTTTTGTAGCCGAGTTGGCCCAAGGGTATCCGACAACATGTTTTGCACATCGGAGGATGGACATGGAGCGCCAAGATCCATTCACGGTGAAGCGAATCCTTGAGGTGATCAATCAGGGGATGGCGAAGAGTTGGCAAGTAACCGTGCTGGGAAAAGTGTGGCCGTTGATTGTGAAGAGGTTGTGGCGAATCACGGGGCGCGGTTTTTTGTAATCGGGGACAAGAGGATTCTAGATGAGGCGTTGGCCTCCCTTGCCAATCTTCACGAAGAAGGATTTGCCTGGACACTGTGGATGGCCCCGCAAATATTGGTGGTTTGCCCACGGAGCTTAGCTACACGGATGCATATGTTGGGAGCTTGCGTGTGGAGCTGTCGAAGCGGAGGGCGGAACTACACTTGGCGCGGTTGGAGGTGTTGTCCCTTCGTGGTCTGTTTACCAACTCGTCGCGTGAGGCGGGGAACTGGAGGGAGTATGCTGATAAGCTTGAACTGGATTATGATAGGAGGGGGGAGGAGCTGAATGACAAGGCGCGGGAGTTAGGTGAGGTGCGTGTGGAGCTATCCGTGATGGCCGTTGAGCTAAAGAGCTCGGCGGACGAGTTGGGGAAAATGCGGGGTGATTTAACTGCCGCACAGGCCCAGATGGCGGAGATGCTGCGTGAAGTGGAAAGATTACGTGCCATGGAGGGGGAGCTTGCGGCTGCGAAGCAAGAATTGGTGACAGTGCGCGCCATGGGGGAGGAGCTGCCGTCGGTACGAGAAGAGCTTGCCGAGGCTAAGAGGGAGCTTGCTGCTGCTTGTGGTGCGAGAGAGGAGCTCGTCAAAGTTCGCACTGAATTGAGCCGCGTGAGGCAGGAGCTGGCCGTGAGTCAAGATGGTCTTGAGGAGATTTGTGTTGAACGTGATGGCACGGTTGAGAACCATGGCGCCGCACGCTGTAGGTGTAGGGTGCTCAAAATGCAGTTTCGGCACGCGCGCCGTGTGTACCGGTAATCATGCCGGGTGGAGGTGAGTCTTGACGTGCGTTTGCGTTCGACCGAAGAGCTGGCTGGGAATTATCGGAGACAGCTGAGAAGAGTCCCGCGCCTTAGGGATTTTTGTTGGGCTTATGGCTACCAATGGGGTTTTTACACCATGAAGAGGCTGGCTTTGGGGACTCAGGGGCGAGTTGTTGAGGGCTGGGAGCAGATGTTCAGGGAGGAATACCCCGTGGCGTTTGAAGATGAAGGACAGGGGGAAGGGGTTGGTGGGGGAGGTGTAATGTAGTTTGTGTTTGTACTCTATAACTAGTAGGCGTATAATGAGAATACTTTATGTTTTGGACTCTTTGTTTACACGTCCAGTTACCCTTGATTCCTTCCTCCTTTTATGTTGCTTGATTGTTGTTTGTGCCGTCGTCATGCGTTGCTCTATGTGCACCATTCGAGGTGGGCTTGTCAGGGTTGGTAGTGAGGGCTTTGCAGAGCGGGTTATTTGGCAGAGATATTTTACGTGGCCGCCGTAAGCAGCGTGCCTATCCGGCGAGGTCTTTAAGATGCCTCCGAGGGAGAGGACTTACACGGCCTCGGCGATTAGGGTTTTAGCGGGTCCTCAGAGAGAATTACCGAGGAGCCGGCTACTGACATAGTCTTAAGATGCCTCAGAGGAGAGGTCTTACATGGCGCTGCAAGTAGCATGCCTATCCGGCGAGGTCTTAAGATGCCTTCAAGGGAAAGGACTTACACGGCCTCGGCGACTAGGCATTACGGTCCTCGGAGCAAATTACCGAGGAGCCGGCTACCGACGTGGTCTTAAGATGCCTCGGATGAGAGATCTTACATGGCCACCGCAAGTAGCGTGGCCATATTGTGGATGGCATTAGAGATGTACTATGTCACTTAAGATATTGGCAAATCTACCACGTGAAGATAGACGCGAATTTTGCTACTCATTGCTTAGCCAAAGGGGCAATTACCCATATTATAGATCAAGTTTGGACAGAAGATATTCCAAATTGTGTCTATGCTATCGTAATCAGGGAGAAATGCGCTCTCTGTGGATATTGATGGTTATCAATAAACTATGAAATTTGTTAATATATATTCTGTTAAATCCGACATAAATTTAAAAAATGGCAATAGTACATTTGTATCAGATAAAAAAACAAATAAACCGTGGGAGACCCACTGCCATGAGTCTTTCCAGCTTGGTCGTTAGTCTCCATGGCCGATAATTTTTTTTTTTTAAATCTAAGAGCATAATTGTATTTTTGTAGAAATAATAAGGGTGTAGAGGCTACATTTCTTTCAATGTAAAATCTATTCTGATGGAAAAGATTTTACATTGAAAACTTTTTCAGCAAAAATTAATGATTTTTTTGTTTGGCTAACACTTGAAATATTATAATTTTTGTTTTATAACGTTTTGTTTTATAATAATTAAAAACTAAAAGATTAATTTTGATAGCTGGATAAATTAATTTTTTAATGAGAAACACAAAAAATTGAAATTTTGTTGGCTTATAATACTATATATAGATATAATAAAGGATCCATTATAATATACATACACATATATAGTATTTGGAGAAACTTCACTTACTCTTGAATACACATACATATATACCCGCCAAAAGGCCAGATGGATAAAATTTATTAATGTAACCCTCCGATGATCTCATTCCTCACTAGAGAGAAATATTGAGGGGTCATTCTTTTGGGCTCTTTTTCTTTCCTAAGTAAGCAATCCTTAGATTAAGGCTTAGCTTAAGCTAACAGATTCTTCAAATCTTGAACAGTTTTAAAACTAAATTTTCATATTTAATATGAAATCTACCTACAAACGAATTATTGCTTAAGAGAAGTCAGAAAGATCGAATGATATGAAATTAAAGTTCAGTGCCGTCTTTTTCGATATTTTAAGATCACTTTTATGGATTGATTTGGATAATTGCTTAGTGGTATGCATAGAAAACCGTCCGTTGGTTTGGTAAATATTTTTTAAAGATTTTTTTTGCTTTTTTTATTGTGATGGGACATACAAAATAAAAGTAGTTTTTTAGTGTTTTATGCATGTTTTGTATTTTGAATAGTTTGTTAAAATAAAAAAGTTACACATCTCTTTTCTTAAATTACCACCTATATTAGGTATGTCCCTCCAAATAATAGCACAGCCAAAAATTTATTATTTGATAGGCCAAACTAAAATTATGATAAACACAAATTTAATTAAAATCAAAATTAAGATAATTTTTCACACAATATGTTATATCCAAAAAATATATCTAAAAAGTTAATAATTATGTTATGTGCATTAAAAACAAAAAAGTGAACTTAAGGGAAGAGCGTGCCAAAAAAACCTTAAAAAAAAAAAAAAAAAAAAAAAATCTTAGAAGAAAGAGATGGACAAAAATGCTTAAAACGTTTATACTTTTAGGAAAGATACTGTAAATAAAAGTTCAAAGGCTCAAAGCTAGCTTAGATTCAAACAGTCTTTAGAAACAAATAAGAAAAAAAAAAAATTGTAGAAATAGACATGGTGAAAAAAAGATTCTGGTACATACTTTTTTTTGTTTTTTTGTTGATGTGTGGAGACGAATTAGAAATTTGAGTGTTCTAAAATTTTAAACTTTCAATTATGTTTGTAGTTGCTCATTGTTCTGCAACATAAAAAAGAGTGGTTAAATTTATACAAAGGAAAAAAACCTAACCTAAGTAAGCCTGTCACCGCCTTTTTTGGGTCACTGCCACCTCACTCAATGTCACCCTTTAATTTTCTTGCTATTTGTCAGACTAAAATGTTTATAGGTCCCATTTTTAAAAATTGGATTTTTATTTTTGATTGCCTATTGCTTCATTTCTTATCAAAAATATATCACAGAATAGTGAAAAACATTTGCTACATATAGTTTTTTTTTTTCCTGAGACACTTGCTACATATAGTTACTTACAAAAGGACACTATCCCTACAACATCGATCTGACACACATTTACCATCCTATCATGAAAGCAAGATACGAAAGAAAGAAAGAATGAACCTAATTCTCACACAAAGACAAAAGACTTGCAAGGGCCATGCGGACAAATGCTTCAATCGGTTTAGTCATTTTTATTAAGAAGTCAATTTTTTTAAAAAAAAATTGGGAGAGCCATGGCCATGATTGCCTCCAAAACTACAAATTGTGTTAATATTTTCTATAAACTATCAAAAAATGTCAATGTCCCTCAATGAAAAAACTTCTTAAAATTACTATAATTAAACGACATAAGAGAAAAAAAAGGCCGTCGTCCAAAAATACAATGTTTTAAGAAATAAAGCTAAAATTTTTCTCTTTTTATCCTCAAAGTTTTTATCATTCCACTCTCTCCATAATGCTAGAATTGTTATGGTAGTAAGTCCTATTTGGAGTTGGCAGAATATGACAGTGAATCATATGAAAATGGCTTAGTCAGACTGAATGACCTCTTAGAGCATTAGATGTCTTGCGAAACAATAATATATAATATGCTATTTGGAGATGCAAAAATGGCTTGTGCCCACTTTATAAGTGAGAAATTTCTAACAACCAGCTACCTTCAGCTCTGCTTATAAGTTTTCCTCATTTCTCTCATCGAATGACCTTGTTAAAGAAATAGAGGGCTTGGAATGTTGGGAAAATCACCGATTTTTCAGAACATGGGAACAACGATAGAGACAAAAAAAAAAAGGAAAAAATAATCAATTACAAGACACAGAAATTTAAGTGGTTCACCCTTAGGGGCTAAGTCCATTGTATTGAGGCAAAGTTTTACTATTTTGTGGAAACAGTACAAAGGAGGCGTCGCACACGCATTATATCATAAAACCCTACTACATAAGCGGCTATTTAAAGACCCTCAATTAGATAAAAAAACTATAAACGGGTGGGTCAAAAATTTTACATGGAAGTGAGCATTCTTCATCTATTGTTCCGTAGTTTGGTTTAGTTTTGAAATTGAACATTGTGATACATCCATGCAATTCATTAGCCGTAGAAACTTAATCTTTCCTGGTACATGACATGGCATAGCTGTTAAAATTTGTCCGTGGCAGAATGTCAGATATGAAATGTTATTTAACCTGTTGGTATGAGTTGTCCTAGCCTTGGTTTCTCTCATGGTATGACCTGCTTGTCAAAGAACTTCAGGCCTTGGGTTTATTTTTGATAAGTATGTTGAATAATAAACTTAATTTAATAGTATTTATTGAGTCTTTTCATGTTCTTGTATGTTACTAAGTGACTTGAAGAGGTTGTGTCTTTTGATTTTTCATATTCTTGTATGTTACTAAGTGACTTGAAGAGATTGTGTCTTTTGGTTTTTCAAGAGTTATGTTAGATAGAAGTTACATGGGAGTTATATGAGATGTAAATGAATGGAGTTAAAGTGACGAAGTTATAAGGTCATTTGTATCCTATAAATACCCATGTAAGCAAGTTCTTATTAAGTGAGAAAAAAGATTAAAAGTCCTCTATCAATTTAGTGTTTCTCTTCCTTATTAGTTCTCTCTCTTAGTGTGTT
>FXXK01001487.1:26281-48399 GCA_900184695.1 Betula pendula | reverse complement strand
TCGGTTTGGTTTAGTAGTTTCAAATTTGCATTTTGAAAAAATTAATGATTTCAAATATTGCATTTCGAACGTTTTATTGGTTTGTTTTTGTGTGTGCGCGATTTACTCGGATTTTCCAACCGTTTTTAGAAGTGTTTTAGCTTTTGAAACCAAAAGAAGGTAAAAATTTATTTGATTGTTATGCGGAAAAGGAACAAACACGCTTTCGAAACACCAAATAAATAATTAAACATTGAACCTGATGTGATAGGATTTATTTGGTTGCGTTAAATGTTGGTTAAAAATTTTGTTTTATTTTATATTCATAAAAAAAAAAAAAGATTTTGTTTAGTTTGCTCTCTATATATATTTTTGTTAAATGTTCAAAATTATATGGGTTTTATTTATATTGAAATGTAATATGTATCATACCAACATTATCAGATATTTCTGTTAATTTTCTATTAATACTTAGATAATTAAAATCGAGGTTTTCTTCTTATTATTTTTTTTCTTTATATTTTTTATTTTAAACTACACCTAAGAGAGCAATTTAACATGTTTTTAATTTATATTAATTAAATTGAACTTCAGGGTTTTATGTTTTAATTTATTTGAATGTTTTATGATATTTTTTTTTTTGGTATGATTTACTCATATTTTTATGAATATTTTGAGAGTGCCTTTTTTTGCTTTTGAAAGCAAAAAAAAAGACAAAAATTTATTTGATTGTTGTGCGCGAAACGAACAGAAACACTATCAAGACACCGAAGATATAATTAAGTATTGAACCTTATATGAGATGATTTATTTGATATCATTAAATGTGGACTGAAAGATTTTGTTTTATTTTGTATTAATAAAAAAAAAATTTGTTTAGTTTGCTATGTATTTTTTTTTTTTCGAATGTTCAAAATTATATGGGTTTTATTTATATTGAAATATAATAGTTATGACACCATGCAACAATATCGATCAGAGATTCTAACTAATTTTCTAATAATGCTTTGATAATCAAAATTTAGGTTTTCTTCTTGTTATTTTTTTTAATACTTCTTTTCATTTTAAACTTCATCTATGGGAACAAAGATTTTAACATATTTTAATTTATGTGCATTAAACTAACATTAATAATCTTTATGTTAGTGAAATTTTTTGTGATTTAAATACATTCATACAATAGTTTGTGTATGATTATGTGATTATGTTTAGTAACAGGGGTGGAACCAAGATTTAAGATGAGGGAGGATAAAACAAAAAAATAAAAATAAAATATTTTTAAGGAAAACAAAATTCTAAGGGGACGAACTCATAAAAAAACCATAAAATTTAATGTAATTTTTAAGTAGCTTTTAGGAGTTTTTAAAAATTTTGGAGGGGATTACTGTGCCCCCAAGGCCTATGGCAGTTCTACCCCTGTTCAGTAATTTATTGGTGTATATCTTCTATTGAAACAGGTGTGACAAGTGCATAGTACGAGTTATGTGCTAGTTTATATAAAGACTAATTAAATCCAGGTGCATGAAAAAAAATATTCTTACGTACATCTTTGGAATTAGGGTAGTGCTCAGATAATTAATTGGTAATTCCCATAGGAAATACACCATGCTTTATTAGCTAGGCTCAAAAATTGTTTTTCAGGCAAATATTTAACTTTATTTAAGTACCATTTTGAGACCCTTGTCAGACAATTTAAAAATAGACGTTAGGATAAAGACAATTTGATGCGTAACGTCAATACGTGTTGATTCTGACAAATAAATGAACATACATATCCCCCCACCCAAAAAAAACCACACAATAAATAAATAAATAAATAAATAAATAAATGAACATTAATGTTATTCAAGAACCAGGTTCGGAGAGTTGTTCTATCTTCTTCCGCTTCCACTTGTAGTTCAATATTGCTTGTCTAGAACTTAGTTTTGATGTAATCAACAACGTCCTTGTTAACTTGGAAAGCCTTCACGAGAATGTCACTTGCAATTTGTGGTTTAGACCCAAACACTGCATTTGCAATTGTGATGACACCAGAATTCTGACTGCTTAGAGCTGCAATGGCAACGGCGTCTGTATCTCCAATATTCCTTTGCTAGTATATAAGACCAATGGAGAATATGAACACATTACCACTACAATCAGATTACCTAAATTTAAAAAAATTCGGCAGCCTAAGTGAAAGGGGTTATGGGACCCACTGGTAATGGGTAGGTAGGGTCAACACATCGGCAATTTGTAGGTTTGGTACTTACTATTTTTGCTGGATAGGCGGATAATAAAAATGTTAAAAATTTTATGTGTTAAAAAAATTTAAATTTATAAAAAATGATAAATTTAATTATTTAATTAATATTTTAATAAAAAAATAATTTTTTTTTTGGATTTCCAGTGATATTTTGAAATAATAAGACCATTATAAAAATTAAATTAAATTAAATTAGGAAAAAAAAAAATCGCATCCAGAGACAAGCATTTTACAGAAGTCATTTTTCACTTGACTTTTTGCCTAGCAGGAGCAGAACGTACCCGCTGCAAAATGGGTTCACTACAAGAACTCAAAAGAAACACAGTAAACTACAAGAGCACACTCTTAAAAATTCATACGAGTCTCTTAAAACTGTCACCAAACAGTGTTTATTGTGCAGGAGGCAGATCGAGGGGAGGGTTTAGTGGAATAGTGCTACAAGTCTGTCTGGAAGGATGTGTAGCGTTAGAATTGAACATCCTCACATTGTGACGTAGCACCGTAAGGGGAACAAGCAATAAGAGCACAACACACGCACACCAGCAATGGAGTCTTACCAAAGCTTATCGAAAAGTCTCATCTCTAGACAAGAGTTTAATAAAACTGAAAGATTTCATAAATCTTTGTTTACAGTTTACACGTACATCCCCTATATATAGCACTACCACTTATTCAAAAGTAAAGCAAAACCGACCATTACTAGGAGTTGGTAAGAGAACTCCTATTACGACTCTAACAAGGACTTCCAATGAATTTTGAAAAGAGTGTTCTATTACAACTTTAACTAAGACTTCAAAATAATTAAATAAAACTCTAATGCGATGAAAAAAGCAATGCGGTAGTTAATCAACCCATGTCTTGGTGATGCACGTGGTCTGACCCCGTTACGTTGAGATGTGATGTGCAGTATTACTCGGGTTTAGTATAGTAGGTCTTCATGCTGTAGTAGGTCTGCAAAAACGTAAGCACTAAGAGCACAAGGGCAACAGATCCCGAAATCCACAACCATGGCTTGTCAAAATACTCACCCTTAAAGCTCGTCCACTGCCGATATAAACTACTTCTATAATACTTATTGACACTCCTGCACAACACAAAGAACTCAACGTAATCCCAATCAAAGGTCAAGCCCTTACCCAAATTGTTGATGAAGTTAGCAGCTTGGTTCTCAATGTAATTTTCAATGACTCGGTGCTCACAAAGATATTCGACGTCGCCGGTAGTGTTGACAAGGCAGTCCAAAAAAAGGGCATAGACCGAAAAGTTCTTGGAACTGTTGTTGTAGCATTGCTCGAATGCTACGCAGTTCACCAAGAAAGAGCACATCAAATCATTGAGAATTATAGTGGGCATCTCAATCACACCGTGCTGGAAGTCAACTACCAAGAAGCTGTCCTTTTTACGTGGATTGACCTTGATCCCAGCACGACGGAGTTTCGAGATGCGGGGGATAGTATCGCATGGTCTGTACCGATACTCTAGTGGCCATTCTTGTCGGCTAAAAATTAACCGAAACAGATCCGGCAGCAAGTGTCCGCGCCGGTAGTTCTCTTGTTGGAATTCTTCACGATCTTTACGACCGGGTGGGATAAATATTGAGCGAACAAGATCTAGCAAATGCAAGTATTTGGGCGCATGCTGAGACTTGTGTCTGTGAACTTGTGTTTGTGATATCGAGTTCCTAGTATCGCTGAAAAAACTTCTACAGCAATAATGGACAAGTCCTGATCATTTGTATCAGCCGAAGACTTCGTGGAAATTTGCTGATCATTTGTATCCGCCGAAGACTTCGTGGAAATTTGCTGATCATTTGTATCCGCCGAAGACTTCATGGAAATTTTAAATAACTGTTCGAGAACTAAATACGGGATCTGATTCTCAAGCAGGAGCAGGTCCGAGTAGATCTTCGGAAATATTACCCTCTCCATCCGGCTGAGAGGGTGGCATTGCACGCCTTGTTTCTCTCTCCTTTCAGATGGCCAAGAGAATAGAAGGAATTGTATTATAAAACAACCATCAAGCACCATCATTTTGAGGAACTCATCGGAATTGAGATCGTTGATCATTTTGTCGGAATAACACTCTCTGGCATTCTTTTCAAGTTGACGTATGCTTTCCAAGTACTGTCCTATGTCTTTCTTGCTATTCTCGACTGAGTAGGCGAGGCACTGCCACTTGAGCTCCTCCATGTCCACAAGGCCGGATTCCTCGCCGCAGTGGTAGGGTCCGATGGACACCACCTGGGGCTTGTGTTTCAAACCTTTAATATCTTTGAACTTCGGAGGAAGCCGGAAGATGCAAGAATTATTACCGTTGGCGGCGGGTTTGTCACTTAACGATGTGTTAATCTCAGAGATCTTCTTTTGCATCTCGACTTGGAGGCCCAAGTCGCCCTTCTGGATCTCGACCACGCAACTGGCTTCTCCTTCCATCATGGATATTTTGGTGTTCTAGCTAGACTAAGGGTTTGAAGCTGGTGTGGGGCGTTGTACGTGTTAAATGGAGGTTTTATTTCGAGTTGAGGAAACCGGAAATACGTTAGAATTTGCCACAAACCATTTGTACGGACAATCTAGTACAATAATTGTGTAGTTAAATAATTGGTGCCAAACAATGTAAAATGACGCTTCATCATTTTAATTGAATAAATGTAGTAGAATAATTGTCCACATTTTTATTGTCTACTTATCTAAACCATCTAATAATTGAATAAATGTAGTTGAATAATTGTCCACATTTTTGTTCAAACGATCTAATTATCTAAATGATTTGAACTTTTGTGATTTAGAAACTTTTTCTTTTAGTGAAATTATAGTGTAATTTAATGTGAAAAAAGTAGTGGTGGTAATATAATGAGAAGGGAGGATGAAAAAAGTAGAAACATGACGCTTGATCATCCTCATTTTTCCCACGTCATCATTTATCGTAATCTGACGCTTGCAAGAATTATGTCATGTGTATATAGGCATTTTTATTTTTAAAAAAATAGCTGAGGGTAGCTATACGTACATTATTTGCTTTGGTAGATGGGTAGCACAAATATAAATAAATCTTGCCATCAACGACCCTTCCGTCACCGACCCAAAAAAGACCAATAAAGTTTTTTTATTTTGTTAAAAAAAAAAATTGGGTAATTAAAAAAAGTTTTTCAAACCCAATTCATAAAATTGTCATACTTTGAGCATGCATGCAAAAAATATGTACTTTTTTTTTTTGAGCAATAAAAAATTCTATTAAAAAAATAAAAAATGTTTCTCACATACTATTTAAAACAATGTGTTTTACACATACTTTATTGGATATATGACAATTTAATAAACACTAAACATGCCCTTAATGTTTAAGCCTGGGTGCATATCAAAGGCTTAGAGTGTGGAGTGTCTAGCATAGAATTCTATAGCAGTTTGTGCAGGGGACCTGTAAATGGTGGTACACATTGGACGGTAGACATTTCCCTTTACGTAGATCTTCTCCACCGGCACCATGGACAAGGATCCGAAGATCTCATGCCATTTAATTTGGTGGATGCTGTTGGGTTTAAGGCATGTAAATGCTTGAATGCTATTTGGACTGGCCTCATCAAGCTTGTATAATTGGAGACGAGTTAAATTATATGTAAATTTACAATTAAGTATATACTGATATTTATATATACAATAAATATACTATATTTATGTACAATTTTACACTTATACTTGTGTTTATATAAGCTAGTCTTTATATCTTGATCGATGTTACACAAAGAAAAAGATTAAACATAGACATCCATCTAACATCCGTCGTAGATTTTTTTTTTTTTTTTTTTAATTTTCTACAAACAACATTAACTTATAATAATGCTCACCAATTTGAGCAAAAAGTGATAGCGCAAGCGAATACTAAATTAGTATGAATATTTCGTTGCCATACTAAATTAGTATGGTTCTGAGAAAGAAAGCAGAATATCATTCTCAATTGAACATGGAAATTCTCGACCACTTTGGATGAAGCATAATGTGTAATTGACAATCCCACAATTCAAGTGAATGTTGTATTGAATGCTTCCTTTTTTTAGCTTCTCATTCCATCTTAGTTTCAATGTACAGATGGTATATATATAGTCTGCTGTAGCACCATTACAATCATCGAATACAAAGCCTTCTCTATATTGTGTTCAAAATCTAGGATAACTCCTTGGAACTTTTATGGTATCAGAGCTTCGATAGGATAACTCCTTTGATCCTAAGTAGTACTTATGGCAAGTTCATCCACTACCTCTTCCCCCATCACTAACACCTTCACCTTGCCCAATATTACTCAGCACATCTCAACCAAGCTTGATGGCCCCATCAATTATTTGAATTAGGCCTTTCATTTTTTGCCAATTCTAAAATGTCACGATCTCATGGGTCTTGTTGATGGAAGTGAGCCATGGCCTCCCAAATATGTGGTCGATGATGCTGGCAAAGCCATTGATGTAGTCAATCCTAAATATTCTCTTTGACAAAAGAAAGATCAATGCCATCTCAGTTGGTTCAACACCACTTTGTCTAACAGTGTTATGTCTTTTATTTATGGGCTGACCACTGCTAGACAAGTTTGGACCACATTAATCACTCGAGTTGCTTCACAATCAAAATCTAGAGTAGGATACTTGAAGCAACAATTGTAGTCTCTCAATCAGGGATCCAAGTCACGCTCTGAGTTCCTTGCTTAGGCTAAATCTTGGGCTAATTTGCTTACTGCAGCAAGAAAACTTGTAGAAACTGATGATCTCATCTTCTACATACTCAATGGACTCAACTTATCCTATACAGGCTTCATCACCACACTCACTTTTGCCACTCGCAATAGCACCATATCCCTTGAAGACTTTCAAGCAGAACTGCTCAATCATGAGACTCTACTCAAGAATCATCAGCAGTTGCAGTAGCAGCCCACTTTTGAAGCAGGCAACTTTGCTCTCTATACTTAGAAGCCAAAACCCTCCAACTTCAACTATCAAAAGAGCAAACCAGGAAGCTATCAAAGGAACAAACTATCACAATAATCAAAGGCGTGTTGTTGATAACTCCTTTCCCAAAACTTCTTTCAATAATGAACCTCACAACTCAAATTCCAATAGTAGAGCTCCCTGCCAAATCTGTGAAAAATCTGACCAACAAGGACTCAATCGCTTCCATAAAATGAACTTCTCCTATCAAGGGAGACATCTACCTTCTTAGTTGGCTGCTATGACAGCTAAAACTCATCCCTTTGCTGAACAAAAGGAGGATCATCCCTAGTATGCCGACAGTGGAGCAAATAATCATGTCACGGCTGCATTGGACAATTTGACACTTCAAAAACCCTTTAACGGTGATGAGGAGGTTGCTGTAGGCAATGGTACAAGTTTTCCCATCTCCCATATAGGCTCCTCTGTTCTCTATAATTCCAAACGTCCTTTCAAACTAAGCCATGTCTTACACTGTCCTACTGCAGCAGCTAATCTCTTATCCATACAAAAATGTTGTGTAGATAACAATTGTTGGTTCATACTAACTGACTCTCATTATTTTGTGAAGGACAATCTCACGGGGCAAACTCTTTTGCAAGGGCCAAGTAGGGATAGCCTATATCCAATCTTTCTATCCAAGTCAACAAATAAAGCCAGAAGGTTTGCTGCATTCCTTGGAGTCACAGCCACACCTCTCATTTGACATCATCGGTTAGGTTATCCAGCACCTCCTATCATCAATAAACTCAAGCAGTTTGCACAACTTCCTATACTTGGCTCTTCTTCACATAAGTCACTTTGTGAACCTTGTCAAATAGCCAAGTCCAAAAGTCTTCCTTTCTCAAAGTCCAATAATGTAACTACTGAACCATTAGATATAATACATTATGATTTATGGAGTTCTCCCATTTCCTCTATTAATGGATGTCGTTACTATGTCATTTTTATTGACAACTTTTCAAGGTTCTCTTGTTTTTATCCACTGCACCATAAATCAGAAACATTTGAATGCTTTGTTAAGTTTAAATGCTAAGCAAAAAATCTACTCTCCAAGAAAATCAAGGCTTTTAAATCGGATGGAGGAGGTAAATTCACCTCCAACCAATTCAAACAATTTTTAAATACTCATGGAATCCTCTACAGAATATATTGTCCTTACACAGCCCAACAAAATGGGTTTGTTGAAAGGAAGCATAGGCACATTGTTGAAACTGGTTTATCCCTTTAGCTCAATCTAAACTCCCTCTCCCTTATTGGGTTTATGCATTTAACACTACAGTCTATCTTATCAATAGACTTCCCACAATAGTACTGAAAAATCAGACTACCTATGGCAATCTTTTACAGAAAAATCATGATTACTCACTCCTTAAGGTGTTTGGTTGTGCTTGTTATCCTCTTCTTCGACCATATAACAATCACAAGTTGATGTATCGCTCCAAGAAGTGTATCTTCCTAGGTTATTGCACAAACTATAGAGGTTACAGATGTTATGATCCTATCTCCAAGAAAACCATCATCAGACGCCATGTTGTCTTTAATGAAAACACCTTTCTAGCTCAAGATTGGATATCCTCCATCCCGGAGCCTCCTGCAAATGATTCTGCTACCCAAGAGGTAAGTTCTTCTCCTTTAATTACTGTCAGTTTAGTTTCTACTACTTCTAAACCTTTTGCTGATCTTCTTACCATCCATACTCAACCTATCATCCCTGAGACAACTTCAGTTCCAATCTCTAGTCCTATTCCAGCCACAAGTGATCAACCCTTTCCCACTACAGAACCAAATCTACCCACTAGTCATTGAGCCTCCTTCTGCATTACCTTCAGCAAATGCAGCTCATATCACAGACCTCTCCTCCAATGCACCTGGATCTCTTATCTCCTCCACTCCCACTATCCATCACCCTATGACTACTAGATCACAGGATGGTACTAGGGGACCTAAGCCCTTTTCCAATTACAAACTTTACCTCTCCACCAAACACCCTTTGATGGCTCTTCATTCTCATGTTCCCTCATCAGCCCTGCCTCTCACTCTTACTCGGTTTTCCCAAGTAGCCAAATCTCCTCACTGGCTTCAAGCCATGAGTGAAGAATTCACTACCCTTTAAGCCAATCATACCTAGACACTTTGCCCCAGGCCTCCTCATAAGAATGTAATCTCCAATAAATGGGTTTTTAAGGTAAAACAGAAAGTTGATGGCACGCTTGACAGATTTAAAGCAAGATTAATGGCTAAGGGACTCCAACAATAGGATGGGGTTGACTACACTAACACCTTTAGCCCTGTAGTCAAATCTACCACCATAAAAGTTATCCTTGTCATTACAATCCACTTCCAATGGCCCACACGACAGCTGGATGTCTCAAATGCATTCCTTCATGGAACATTGGAAGAAGAAGTCTTCATGGAACAGCCACTAGATTTTATTGACAGCAGCTTCCCTGACCATGTGTGCAAGCTTCAAAAATCAATCTATGGCCTTAAATAGGCCCCAAGTCTTTATGGAATAGCCACCAGATTTTATTGATAGTAGCTTCCTTGACCATGTGCGCAAGCTTCAAAAATCAATCTATAACCTTAAACAGGCCCCAAGGGCTTGGTTCAACAAACTTACTACCACTCTTCTCCATCTTGGGTTTATTGAGTCTAAAGTTGATTACTCTCTTTTCATTCTACATAAATCCAATGTGCATCTCTTCCTTTTAATTTATATGGATGACATCATAGTTACTGGAAATTGCTTATTTGCTATTAACCATCTCATTGCCTATTTGAAGCAATCCTTTGCTATGAAGGACCTTGGCTCTCTTCATTACTTCTTGGGCATCCATGTGCAGCCTTTGTCAAATACACTTCATCTCTCTCAATCCAAGTACATTTCAGATCTCCTTGATCGTGCCCAAATGACAGGTGCTAAACCTACCAAAACACCACTTCCTGCTGGCTCTCAACTCTCTTAGCATGATGGTGATCCTCTTGATAATGCATCTGAATACCGGCAACTAGTAGGTGCTCTTTAATACTGCAACTTTGACTCAACCAAACATCTCCTTTCCTGTGAATTAGTTATATTAGTTCATGCATGCTCCCACTACATCACATTGGACAGCTGCCAAGCGAGTTCTCAGATATTTCAAAGGTTCAATCAATCAATCATGGTTTGCACTTTGCTAAGGGATCTCTTCACCTGAATGCCTACAGTGACTTAGATTGGGCAAGTAATCCCAATGACAAACGATTCACAATAGGTTATGCTTTCTTCCTTGGACCTTGCTTGATTAGTTGGAGTGCCAAGAAGCAACCTGTGGTTTCCAAATCAAGCACCGAGGCTGAATACAAATCCTTAGCTTTTGCCACTGCTGAATTGTTTTGGCTCCATATGCTCTTTCAAGAACTTCAACTTTTCTTGCAGTACCCCCATACTCTTTGGTGTGACAATTTGAGTGCTTTGGCCTTAGCTTCCAATCCAGTCTATCATGCCTGCACTAAACACATTAAAGTGGATTATCACTTCATTAGAGAAAAGGTTGTTAATAAGGACATCAACACTCGATATCTCTCCACACTTGATCAAATTCCAAACATCTTCACTAGAGGTCTTACCACTAGCAGGTTTCTATTCCTTCGTGACAAGCTAAGTGTGTGTTCTCCACTCATTAGCTTGCAGGGGGATGTTAGAACACATGCTCCAGCTGTGTTGCCAGCACTACCCTTGTCAATCACCACTGATCAAGCAGCAATCTTAGCATCACCTAATTGCACAGCTACAGATCAAGCAGCAAAGGAAACTGTCGCTGTTTATCATAAAGACACGGCAGCAAAGGAAAGTGCAGCTGCTGGTTTAGAAGAAAAGGAAAGTGAAGCTGCTTATCATAAAGGCATAGGAAATGTAGCAGCCAAGACCTCATGTGATCACGCATGAATCATAGCCTCTGGTTCTAAGAAGGAAAGCAGAATATCCTTATCAGCTGAACATGAAAATCCTCAACCACTTTGGATGAAGCATAATGTCTAATTGACAATCCCACGTACATTATCAAGGGATTGCTGTAGTGAATGCTTCCTTCTTTTAGTTTCTCATTCCATCTTAATTAGTTCCAATCTACAAATGGTATATATATAGTCTGCTATAGCACCATTACAATCATCGAATACAAAGCCTTTTCTCCTTCTCTATATTGTGTTCAAAATCATTTAGTAAGTTGTTCCTTAGGGCCTTTTTCCTTTCCAAAATTTTGATTTTGTTTTTCATGTTGTATTAAATAAGTGAGCTTGCAATGTCCGATAATACTCTGTATTGGGAAATTCCAAAGACCCTCAACTATTTGCCCGTTTGACCGTGTCCCATAATATTCCCAATGAAGGTGGTTTCAAAACTTGACAGCTCAATCTTTCTACTACTTCATTTGGCCCAACATGTAATTATTCCTTTTTATTTTTTTATTTCTTTAATGCATGTTCATCGTAAGAGAGAAAAGGAGGAGAATAAATGTGTAACTTGTATTTTATTTATTATATGAAATTTCGGATCAAATGTCATTAATTTACTGTCAAAACTGTTTTGTTTACCGTCTCTTTGAAAAAAATGAAATTTCTAAAACATAGCTTGATTTGGTGGCATTTTAAAACGTTAGCTAGGTCATGGGTTCAATGTTATCCTTCGAAATGTGAAAAAGAAATTAAAAGAAAAAGGAATTATAAAAGGTAAGTCATGAAAACTATTTATTTAATATATCCTTCATTAAATTTTTTTAAAAAAAGTTCAAAAATTTTAATGATAACATATCGATTAAAAATTTACTTGTAGATCTTTCAATTTCTTCTTTTCTTTTCGTTTTAAGATTTTTTTTTTTTTTTTTTTGCATGATTTTTTACTTCCCTCTTTGAATTAATGGTTGTTCCTATACGACTAGCAAAGAAAAAAAGAAAAATTGTTTTGCATATTCCCTTCGTCTTCATTAGTTTAGGCCCAAGGCACATTTTTCTTTGGACTGATTTTTTTATTTTTATTTTTTATTTTTTTATATGAGGGGATCCCTCTAAGAGCACTTACAACACACATCAAACCATTTTTCTTAAATTTAAAGAACAAAATTATTTTTCTTAAAAAAAAAAACATTTCACAACAGATTTCCTTATCTTTGCCTATATCAATTAAATACTCTTATTTTATTCATTTTTCTCACTTTCTCTTCTTTCTTTCTTTTTTTTTTGTCTTTTTTTCTCCTTTTTTATGATTATATAAACCATTAGGTAGTACTGTAGCTACCCAAGAGTTTAGGAAAATTGATGTGGATAGTTTTTTTTATGGTTTTTTTGAGATTTTTCCTATATATAGGGAAGTGAATGAGCTATTAGGTGTCTGTTGCTAGTGCTCTTAGAGAATTTCCAGCAATAATAGTCAAAATAGCTACTAAAAATGTACAACTTATTATTTAGCTACTACTATTTCTATACACATTCCAGCAGATTTTATATTCTACTCTCTATTTTATTTAGATATTATTTTTTAATTATTTTATTATTATTATTTTTCTTTCTCTCTCTCTCCGTACTCTCCTCTCTCTCCCTCTCCCTCCGCACGGTCTTACCGCAGCTACCAGCCCCAATCCAATCCTGGTTTCGTTGTGATGGTATTGTTGATTAATGGGTATTTGGTGGCTGTGATGGGAATGGTGGGAATGGCCGAATAGGGGAGGTTTTCTCTCATGGAAGTTTTTGGAATTTTATTTGGTCTAATCACTGTACAATCATTGGGTTTGATTTTGGCTTTGCCTGTGTTGATGCCAAAACCCTCACCCACGATTTTGCTGAAGAAGCAGCAATGAGGATGGGAGGGAAGAGTGAGAGGGGGGAGAGAATAGAGAGAAAAAAGAACAAAATAATATATAGGTGCTACAATAAACTTTCATAAAATTTAATTTTGAAGGCTTTGTTTGGAGGAGAAAAATTACTACAATAATAGTTAAATATAACCATTTATGAGCCATTTAGAGTGTCTGGTAAAAATGCTCTTAGAGAGTCACTTCGTGTACCAATTCCAAGCTATGAGCCATATTCATATTATTAAAGCCATATATAAAACATGTTGTGCAGTGCCACAAGGGTCAATTTCATTTATGACAAACTCCAGAAAGTGCAAGAACTGGAGTTTAATTAAAGCGATTATAGAAACTCAAGAAATACTACGAAACAAACAATAAAGAAAATGTGCAAGTAAAACATGACTATTTTCTCGACAAACTTCAGTTTTGCTCAGGACCTTGCCATGTAAGTAATTGTACAAAGATCGAGCATATCCATGCATAAAAAAAAAAAAAAAAAAACTGAAAATCATGTTTTATAAGGGAATGTTACTAACACTTGTAAACTGTTACCATCCAGAAAATAGAAGCAAACTAGACAATGATAATAGGAGAATCAAGGAGAATTTAGCAAAGATCTGAATTTCGAGTATATGCTGAAAAGCTCTAACACTGTTGGCTGTAAGGTTTCATACTGAAGTTGTTCAGTCCAGTCTCGAGGAAGGATTGGCAATTAATGGCATGATCAATTGCCTTAACATTGAATTTGTTTCTGTCTCTCAAGGTATTATGGAAAGAGTATAGTCTAGTTCATTTAGTGACTCTCGATCAAGTCAATAGGCACAACCGTCGAATTAGGTCCCATTAACAAAACTACCAATCCTTCTGCCCCGTTCTCTCTCACTGAGGTAACTTTGGGTGTGAAGGTTTTGTCTTATTTCGCTGCTTTTGAAGGCCCTCACGTCATGTCAAGCTCTGTGCATGCGTCAGGGATGGTGTTAGATATCGAAGAATTATGTGGAAAACTTACTCTCTCTGAAGGAGAAAAAGAAGGTATTCAGATCCACGCTGGAGAACTTTCGGCTGTGCAGGAAAAAGTGGAGCGTTGTCTTGTCGGCCGGGTTGGGACTGAAAAGCGGATTAACCGAGAAGCTTTTCGGACTCTCTTATCACGTCTTTGGAAACCTCGGGGTGCTGTGGTTTTCAAAGAAGTCCAGAACCATCTCTGGATCTTTGAATTCTCAGATCTCTTTGACAAAGAGAAGGTTTTGAAGGGTAGGCCTTGGTTGTTTGATAAAAACCTCATTGTGATTACTGATTTCGATGGCTTCACTCCACCAACCCAGATTGTATTTTCTCACTCCCCTTTCTCGGTCCAAATTCATGACATGCCCTTTCTCTGTATGAATAGAGAAGTGGGCCGAAAAATATGAAGTACTTTGGGGGAAGTCCTGGACGTCGACGTAGCCAGTGATGGGATTGGGTTGGGACGCTATCTGCGTGTTCAGATCAACCTTGATGTCACCAAACCACTCGAGCGAGGACGATCCCTCCATCTGGATGGACGTCAGGTGTGGGTTTCTTTCAAGTATGAGAAACTGTCCCTCTTTTGCTTTAGCTGCGGCAAAATCCTTCATGGCCCCAAGGGCTGCCCGCAATCCAGTGCTAGGAGAGCTGATGCTTCGGGGATCCAACAATGGGGAGCATGGTTGAGGGCGGAGGATTCCAAAAAGTCGATCGGTGCTTCCTTTCGCGGCGGGACTGTCCATCCCACCCCTCTGGGGCGAAACCCTCCGACAGTTCAGAAGAACGGTAACGGATACCTTCACCCATCCGTAACGGTTAATCCAGAACCATCAAAGCCGGTAACGGCACTCGTCAATGAATGTCCGCCCGTTACAAATGTACACGACCCACCGGGAAACGCAGCACATCTGGCTATAACCCCAAAAGTGACTAAGTCTAATTGGCTTGGTCTAAGTTTTCTGAGAATCATTATAAAAGCTAGCCAGTTTTACATTAGTAACTCTAGCGGATGTGGGACTTCATCACTCATTTGATCTCTCTTATAAATATTTACCCACTTCTATGTGGCATTTCTCTCTTCCCAATATGGGACCGGGGGTTAAAAACTCACCCCTCTTAAATCCTGACGTCCTCGGTCCAGGGCTATGTCATGCAGCTGTTTCGATTACACATTGCCCTGACGTTACTAGGTGGCTCTGATCACCATCTTGTCAACGACCCAGGAAAAGCGCTAACCATCTGCGCATAACCCAAAAGGACTAGTCTATTTGTAGAAGTTTTCCTACGAATCACTTATACAAGCCAGTTTCACCTTAGTAACTAGGCGATGTGGGACTCAACACTCATGATCTCTTTATAAAAACCCCTCTATGTGGGCTATTTCTCTCTTCCCAATATGGGACCGGGGTGTTACAAAATCCCCCTCCTTAAACTCCGACGTCCTCGTCAAGAGCTACGTCAGTGCAGTGTTTCGATCCCACACTCGCCTAGTTAACTAGGTGAAACTGGCCTTTATAGTGATTCTAGGAAGACTCCAAATTGACTAGTCCTTTTGGGGTGATAGCCAGAGTGGCTAGCGTTTTCCTGAGTCGTTACAATGGTATCAAAGCCACCTAGAATCGCCAGCCAATGTGGTATCGAAACACTGCATGACGGGCCACTGACGAGGACGTCAGGAGTTTAAGAGGGGGAGTTTTGTAACACCCGGTCCATATTGGGAAGAAGAAAATAAGCCCACTAAGACGTAGGAGATTTATAAAGAGAAGTCATGAGTGTTGAGTCCACATCGCCTAGTTAATTAGTAAATGGGCTTTATAGTGATTCTAGGGAAACTCAAAATTGACTAGTCCTTTTGGGGTTATAGCGCAGATGTGGCTAGCGCTTTCTACCTGGTAGTAAAATGGTATCAGAGCATGCTTCTAAATGGCTATGGAAAGGAGTAACATAAATCCCTCCCCTGATAAATGAGAATTAAATTGGCGGATTCTGCGGATGCAGGGGGAGGCAATCAAGTTTCCGTTTCCGAGATACCTTCAGATTCCCACTAGGTCAGCGATAGTATCCAGAACACACAGACAGATTTGCGTAACTGATTAATTTACTTCCCCTCAGGGATTGCTACCAAGCCATGTGGAGAAAGGATTACCCAAGGGCTTTGGGCCAAATCTGGTTGGGCCACCAAAGGCTTGTCCTGCACCTACAACGCCCCTTCGGATGACAAAGTATTGGGGGGATCAAGAATTTCTCTACCAGCCCAATTTCTCTTTTGCCCTGTGATGTTATGGCCCAGCCTGTGCCACTGCGGGCTTCAAATTTGGGCAAACCTGGACATGGCTCAAGGAAAGTGGGTACTAAGCATAACTTCTCGCGAGACGTTCCTCAGAAAGACTCGGCAACCTCTCTTCCCACTGGCAGTACTTCTCGTGAGACTTTCATTCCACCATCTGGTAAAGGGGGAGGCCATATCTCTGTAAAAAGCTGGAAACGGAGTGTCCAGGCTCGGGGTTCTCATTCCCGGCACCCAATAACTCCTCTGAGTTCCCAGCAGAAACGACCTCCGATAGTAGAAACTGAGGGAGGCGACAATGACACTGTTACTAAAAGAGGCAGAACAATGGCAGTGGAGGCCAAAACATCCTTCCATGATACGGCGGTGGCTGGTGAACAGCCCCGCCAGACCCAATGAGTCTTCTAAGCTGGAACTGTCGGGGGCTTGGGAACCCCCGAACAGTTCGAGACCTTCGTCAGTTGACGAAGGATAAGCAACCCCGAGTTTTGTTTCTTATGGAAACAAAACTCCGTAATGATCGTATGCAACAAGTTCGCTATAAGTTGGGTTTCGATTGTCTTTTTACAGTGGATCCTCTTGGCACAAGTGGGGGTCTAGCATTGCTCTGGAAGTATGCTCAGGAGGTCCAAATTCAGAATTTTTCGAGATGGCACATCAGTGCTGTGATCACTTCGGGCACCAACTCAATACCATGGAAGTTCACTGGATTCTATGGAGACCCTGATCGAGCTGGAAGGGATGCTTCTTGGAGTCTCCTGACTCACTTAAACTCCTACAGTCCTACTCCATGGCTTTGTGTAGGTGATTTCAATGAAATCATTGATCAGTCAAAGAAAACTGGCGGTGTTCTCCGCAGTGAGAGACAAATGGAAAAATTTCGAGCCACACTGGAAACTTGCGGCCTGACTGATTTGGGTTATAGAGGTCCCCACTTCACATGGTCTAATTGTAGAGACGCTGGCCAGCTCATCCATGAGAGATTGGATAGGGCAACGACTAATCAAGAATGGAGCAACCAGTTCTCTAATGTTGAAGTCTCAGTCATGGCTGCTATTAGCTCCGACCATCACCCTTTACTAGTTTGCTATTCCAAAAAACGAAGGCGGTGTCGAAAACAGAGGCTGTTCAGATTCGAAGAAAGCTGGAACACTGATCGTGAATGTGCTGAAGTTGTGAAAAGAGCATGGGTAGGATGCATTTCTAGTGGTAATGTATTACAATCGGTCAAAAGCAAACTCCAGCACTGTCAACAAGCTTTGACCGGCTGGAGCTCCTCTAAATTTCAAAATTCACCGAAGATCCTTGCTAAAAAACGAAACGGCTGGAGACTCTCCAAGGTGCGGCAGACCCTCAAAACAGAGAGCTAATCCAAAGCCTAATAGCAGAGATACATCATTTGCTGGAAACAACGGGCTAAACGACACTAGTTCCAGCAAGGGGATCGCAACACCAAATTCTTCCATGCATGGGCTAATCACAGAAGAAAAACTAATCAAATTGATAGTATTCTAGATGAACAAGGGCAACGGTGGACTGAGGATGAGGATATCGATCAGGTTTTTATTCAATATTTTCAGCACCTTTTTTCCTCAGGCTCACCTTCTGAAATTGAAAGCAGTATTGCCGCTGTGGGTGTTGGAGTTACCAGTGAAATGAATTCACAGTTGCTGGCAAGGTTTACTTCGGATGAGGTCGATTACGCATTATCTCAAATGCATCCTTTAAAGGCTCCGGGACCCAATAGTTTTTTGGCTGGATTTTATCAGCGGCATTGGACAACAGTAGGCGTGGAGGTCCAGAAGGCTATTCTCACCTTTCTGAACACCAGCCATTTTGATGCTGAGATAAATGAGACTTTTATTGCTTTAATCCCTAAAATGTCATCTCCTACAAAGGTTACGGAGTTTCGCCCTATCAACCTTTGCAATGTCTTGTATAAACTGATAGCGAAAGTGTTAGCTAA
This sequence comes from Betula pendula, assembly GCA_900184695.1. Taxonomy (NCBI): domain Eukaryota; kingdom Viridiplantae; phylum Streptophyta; class Magnoliopsida; order Fagales; family Betulaceae; genus Betula; species Betula pendula. The sequence goes on along the minus strand of FXXK01001487.1, from coordinate 30,111 downwards.
TCGGCTGAAAAAGGTACTCCCTAGTATCATCTTAGTGAACCAAAGTGCCTTCATTCCGGGTCGTCTTATCTCGGATAATATTTTGGTTGCTTTTGAGGTGCTACATACGATGAACACGAAGCTCAAAGGGAAGAAGGGATATATGGCTCTGAAACTTGACATAAGCAAGGCCTATGATCGAGTCGAATGGGCCTATCTGGAAGCTGTGATGAGGAAAATGGGGTTTGCAGAGCGGTGGATACACCTTCTTATGTCTTGTGTCCGCACAGTTAGTTATTCAGTATTAATCAATGGCTATCCCCGAGGGCGAATTATTTCCACCCGAGGCCTCAGGCAAGGAGATCCTCTATCCCCATATTTATTCTTATTGTGTGCAAAAGGGCTTAGGTCCCTCATCCTATCAGCTGAAAGGGAGGGACGTATAACAGGATTGCCGGTTGCTCGGGGTGGGCCTCTTTTAAGTCATCTCTTCTTTGCCAATGATAGTCTTCTTTTTTGCCGGGCTACTTTTTCGAAATGGTGCACATTTCATGGGATTCTTGACCTATACGAAAAAGCTTCGGGGCAAAAAATAAACAAAGAGAAGACATCAATATTTTTTAGCCGCAATACCCGGCCGGACTTCAAAGCCCACATTCTAGCTATCCCATGGATGACAGGGACCAACACTTACGAAAATTATTTGGGCCTTCCAGCGCTCATAGGGCATTCTAAATGTCGTTCTTTTGCCGGTATCACGGGTCGTGTTCGAGCTCGGTTATCCGGATGGAAGGAAAAATTTCTCTCTCAAGCGGGCAAAGAAATCCTCCTCAAAGCTGTGATTCAGGCGATTCCAACTTATTCTATAAGCATTTTTCAGTTACCCAAAACTCTTTGCAGTGAGTTAAATGCCCTGATGAACAGGTTTTTTTGGAGCCATAAGGATTCAGAGGGTAAACTGATTTGGATGAGGTGGAGTCGCATGGGAATGGCAAAACAATCAGGAGGCTTGGGCTTCAGAGATTTGGAAAAATTTAACTTGGCTTTGCTGGCAAAGCAGGGATGGTGGCTTCTACATCAACCCAATTCACTGATGGCCCGTGTCATGAAAGTCAAATACTACCCGTCTACAAATTTTCTGGCAGCCAGATTGGGAGCAAGGCCTTTATATGCTTGGCGAAGTATCCTGAGCTCCAGGGAACTGTTACAGGAAGGTTTAATCTGGCAAGTTGGTAATGGGGAGTCGATCCAGATATGGCATGATAAATGGGTCCCTTCTCCCACCTCGTGTAAGATCCAATCTCCTCCCCAACTGATTCCGTCTGAATCCAGAGTCATTGAGCTAATTGATCCCAGCACAGATTGGTGGAATTTCTCTCTCATACAGGGAATTTTTTGGCCGGTTGAAGCTCATCAGATATGTAGTATGGCTCTCAGCCCCTCCGACCAACCGGATAGATTGGTATGGCAACACAACGCTAACGGGTTTTTTACAGTACAGAGTGCATACCATCTAGCAGTAGAAAAATCTCAGCGCCTGGTTGGTGAATCGTCGGTAGCCAAGATTTTGCTATCAGGACAGCAATATTATATTCAGGTTTGATCTTTTAGATGTAAAACTCTGTGCTCATGTTTAATGATGTTAAAATTATTTATTATGCACTCAGATCAACTATTCCGCTGTATACTCTGACAAAAGTTAAATAAGGAATTCAAATTGTTACTAGTTAATTGTTTTAAATACCCTATGGACATTATGCTCAGGGTTAACCTCTTTTCAAAGGTTAATCTTGTGTATAAGATGATCCCTAAGCTAGTGTTTTACATTTTTTTCCTTCACAAGGAAAATAGAGATATCCCTGAGTCTTAATCGGATAATTAAAGCTGAGAGGCGAACCATGAATTTAACTACAAGTTAGCTAAATTCTTGGGGCATTACAGGTTATTACGACTAATGTCATGAGATGCTCCGTCTTTTGTATAGACTAGTTATTTTAGTCTATTTTTAAAACATCACTAGGATATGTTCATGATCAATTTTGATGTATATGGCTTATGTCGCATATGACGCATTTTGTTTAGCTATTATTTTGTTTATGTCACAATATTAAACTTTAATCATTAGCATTTTACTATCAGCTCTATTTATGTTATCTACTCCTATAGTATATGCTTCTTCTGAGTTTAAATTATATGTGATGTAACTCTAATGCAACAAATGTATTCTCATGATACGTTATGAAATGTATGAATGGCAGAAGTGCTTCTATCACCTTGTGACGATTGTTTCGGTTCATGATTATACTATGTTTATATATATATATATATGAACCGGTCACCACAATACTGGAGGACCTGCTAGGCATATTTCAGGATTTCATTTTGCTATGGGTTTGTGTCATGCAGGATTTACGTAATCTGACAATTCACATGCTGCATATTTCACTTCAAATTTCATGTTGGTGGTGTTACTCTCCATAGCCTTTCTTAATAATTCTTTTTAGAAAAGTGTTAAGGTCAAATTGTTCAAGTGATTATAATTGAATTTTGTGGCGAGCAACTGACTTGTGATTCCTAGTTGAATGTTTAGCGACTCTAAATCCTATAGTCATAGTTTCTATCTGTCATGTAGTAAGCCACCTTAGTAAGGATCAAATTATAGTTGGTAATGGCTGCTTCTCTGTTTTCTTGTTTTATTTGTGTAAGTTTTATGCTAAGGCATTTCTTAATCATGGTCGTGCTCGTGATCGGGATGGTTCGTGCTCTTTTGTGTGACCAAGTTGAATATTTGGTCATTCATGCAATTTTGCTTAATGAGTTCTTGGATGAAACTTTAGTTTTTGGGGCCTTATAGCTTAGGGATAAAGTTTAGATGAACATAAATGTTGCTAAAATTATTCTTCTACTTCAACCTTTGATTAGATTTTTCGCATATTTGCTTTTTTCTGTTTTTTTTTTTTTCCTTCTATTTTTGTTTTAAGTCAAGCAACAAATGGAAAGAGAAAATGAGGTGTTCTAACATAAAAGCTTGACCATAGTGTCACTATGAACTAATAGAGAAAGGATCCTAGTCTTTATTGGTGGGTCTTTTTTTTTCTTTTTTCTTTTGCATGATCTCACATACATGAGTAAGAAAGTAGTTAAATATAACTAGTCCTTGTTCCATTATAGGGCGTTCAAGTATGGATCCAATAATTTGGATATTATAAGATATGATGATGAAATTTAGGAATTTTTTTTTAAATAAAAAAAGAATTCTAGGATATTAAGAATGACATTTTTTTTTTATTGAAGTTGGTTATGCTATATAAGGTTTTCAAGTGGAGGACAAGAATAATTGATTGAGCAAATCATATGAAAAGAATGTAGAGGTACAAAAGAGTTTCACCAAGGCTTTCAAAACTACATATTGCAATGGAGAGAATAAGTTAATGTGTTACAAAGCTATCCAAATAAAAGTTGTTGTGTTCCATTTTCTTATTGCTTGTGAAACTAACCCTCCTGAACAAGTACGATGAAAAGGTTTGAAATGCAGCTTTTTAAAGCACATACTCCCTTGTCTCTGGCCCATTTTGAATATTAATCTCAATAGCCTTTTGTTTTTGGATTGATAAGAAAATACATACTTGATGCATTTTGGAATCATGATCTCACTTTCTATCCTATTCTTATTGGGAAACTCAATGGCCCAACCAATAGGCTTACTTCAAAATTATTGTGTAATCTAACTGCGCTTTGTTACACTTGAAGTTGGTACTTGTTTTTGTGTTCATCTCCGTCTAGTACATATATATCTCTACTAATTAAAAAAAAAAAAAATGTTGGAAGGACATCTTTTGAGGTTGTGAGAG
>FXXK01001486.1:131698-158848 GCA_900184695.1 Betula pendula | reverse complement strand
AAAAAATAATGTAGAGGAAGAGAGAGATTATTAATTATTATTAATTGATCCTGAATAATTATATTTGTGAAAAATTTTTTCATGATATGGTAAAAATTGTAAAAAGTCACATATATTATGAAATGGCACTGCGGGCACTTATTTTCCTTTCCATTGTCTATCCTGGCCTCCTTGTCATTAATCTATGATAAGCTAGTACATACTCAGGTTAAATCATTAGCCATTCAGTTAAATAATTTTTTGTCATGGTTCAGAGTCTCGATTACTAAATTTTTTTTCTTTTCTTCAATTTTTCTCTCGTTCCTGTTACTTCTCGGCAGTAGCCGCTTGTGCGTCTCGGTAAGGTCTGGGTGTTCTGTGGTGTATCCCACGTGCTGCTTGTGGTGTTTCTCGTGCGGACTTGTTGTTGTCGGTACGTCTTGTGTGTCCTGAGGTGTGCGCCTGCAATTTTTTTCGTTTCCTGTTGGTTCTGTTCTTAAATCTCAATCCGGTCTGGGTGATTCCTTGTGGTGTTGCGCAGCCTTTTCGTTATGGTGGTTCTGGTGTTTCGCTGGCTTGGGTTACTTTCGGAACATGTGGTCTCGGGCACCCTCTCAGTCCTAGACTCTCGCGCAGTTTCTTGTCACTCTCGGCGCCTGTGGTCTGTACTTCTGCTCACCGCACCCGCTAGTCAAGGCCTCTCAGAACAGTGTTCTGCAGCTGGGTTGGTTGTTTTTCGGCAGCTCTCTGTTGAGGTATTTGTTGTCTTTCTCGGTTCCTTTTGTGTGTCGCGATGCACTCTGCTCACTCTTCGGTGGTTCTCATCGGCATTTTTTCTGGCTCAAAGTGCAGTCTGTCTCGCCATCCTCTTCTTTGTTGTCTTTCGTTTTTTTGACATCTTTACTTACAGCACAGTCGGCGTTTTATTCTTTCTATGGATTCTGCTCTGTGTGTGGTGTTTAAGTTTACAGGGCCCAATTATGCTACCTGGGCCTTTCAGTTTTGATTTTTCTCAAGGGCAAGCACTATTGGGTCATATATTGATGGCACGGATGTTGCAACCTATCTCCACTTCTGAAAAATCTAAGTGCGATGGCTGAACGGGTCTTCTCCTCCATGGGCTGTACTGGATGCACGTATCATGTCCTGGCTTCTTGGTTCAGTGTAGTCTCATATTGTCACCCACTTGCGGCCCCATCGCTCTGCCCAATCCATGTGGGCTTATTTGAAGAAGGTTTATCTTCAGGATAATGATGCTCGTCGCTTTCTATTAGAACATGCCATTGCCATGTTTCAGCATGGTAGTCTTTCCATCCAGGACTATTACTCGGCATTTTTTACTCTTTGGCATGAATATGCTGCCTTGGTTACCGCGGACGTTCCTGTTGCTGCTCTTTCCACTATTCAGACTCTTCACGCCACTACCCAGCGTGATCAGTTTCTGATGAAACTCCGTCCAGAATTTGAATCTGTCCGCTCCTCTTTACTGAATCGATCTCCTGTTCCCTCTCTTGATGTTTGTTTTGGTGAGTTACTTCGCGAAGAACAACGTCTTAGTACTCAAGCTATTTTAGAGCAATCTCATGACAGTTCTGGGCCTGCAACTGTGGCTTTCTATGCCCAAGGACGTCGACCTATGCATTCTCGAACCTTGCAGTGTTTCTGCTGCAAGGAATATGGGCATATTGCTGCTAATTGTCCTAAAAAATTCTGCTCTTATTGCAAGAAGAAGGGTCACATTATCAAAGAATGTCGTATTCGTCCTCAGAATCGTCCGGCCCAAGCATTTCAGACTTCGGTTCTTGCCACGCCTCCTGCCGCCCTTGTCTCTCCTTCAGATACGTCCTCTGTTCCTGCCCCTCCTGCACCAGATTACTGCACTCCAGCAATGGTGCAACAGATGCTCATTTCGGCCTTATCAGCAATGGGGTTTCAAGGTAACCATTCCCCTAAACTTTGGTATGTGGACTCGGCAGCTTCTAATCACATGACTCCTACTCCCACCGCTTTGAGTCATGTTCGGCCCTATGATGGAAAATCTGTTATTCAGACTGCCAATGGCAGTTCTTTGCCAATCGCTGCTATCGGAGATGCCTCTTCTACGCTCACTGATGTGTTTCTTGCTCCTCAGCTTTCCACGAATCTTATTTCTGTTGGCCAATTAGTTGAAAACAATTGTGACGTTAAATTTTCTGGTGATGGTTGTGTTGTGCAGGACCAGGTAACGGGGGAGCAGATCGCGAAGGGACCTAAAGTGGGGCGCTTGTTTCCACTTTTCTTGCCTGTTCCAGTTTCTTTTTCAGTTTCTTCTATTAAGTCGTTTGCTTGTAATAATGTTTCCAATCTTAGTATGGTGTGGCATCGTCGTTTGGGCCATCCCAATACTCAGATCTTATCCCATGTATTGAACTCTGGTTTACTTGGTAATAAAAACAGTTATTCTTTCTCTCTTGAGTGTGCTTCTTGCAAACTTGGTAAAAGCAAAATTCTTCCCTTCCCTTTGCATGCTAGTCGGGCTTCTCACTGCTTTGATCTTATCCATAGTGATGTTTGGGGCCCTTCCCCAGTGATTTCACATGCAAAATTTAAATACTATGTGACTTTCATTGATGATCATAGCAGATTTACTTGGGTCTACTTTCTTCGCTCTAAATCTGAGGTTTTTCGTACTTTCACTGAGTTTTTTGCGTATGTTGCCAATCAATTCTCTTCTTCTATTAAAACATTACGCACCGATTCCGGTGGTGAATATTTGTCTACTGAGTTTCAGGCTTTCTTGGCTTCTAAGGGTATTCTTCATCAACGTTCCTGTCCCTCTACTCCTCAACAAAATGGAGTAGCCGAACGCAAAAATCGTCATCTCCTCGATGTGGTACGTACTCTCTTGTTAGAATCCTCTGTTCCGTCCATGTTTTGGGTAGAGGCTATGAAAACTGCTACTCACTTGATTAATCGTTTACCTTCTCAAGTCCTCAATCTGGAGTCTCCCTATTTCCGCTTATTTGCTAAGCAACCTAGTTATGATAACCTTCGTACTTTTGGTTGTGTATGTTTTGTTCATTTACCTCCTCATGAGCGACATAAATTATATGAACTGCTTCAATTTGTCAGATGTGCTTTCTTGGGATATAAATGTGTGTCAAAAGGGATTTGTTTGCTATGATCCTATCTTACATCGTACTCGGATTTCTAGGAATGTTATTTTCTTTGAAAACCAACATTTCTTTCCTGATGTCCTCTCTGCATCATCTTCTACTGGGTTCTTCCCTCCTTTGAAGAGCAGCTTTCAGATCTTCCTCCCGTCAGTTCTCGTTTAAACCATGTATTGTGTATACAAGACGCTCTCCGCCCACAGTCTCTTCGGTGGCTCACCCGGTATCTGACCTACACGCTCCAGATTCAGTCAGTGGCAGCACCTCCTGTGCCTTTGGTCGTCGCTCTTCTCGAGTGTCTGTCACTCCGATAGGTATTGATTTCCTTTCTTCCAGTTCTGGCAATTCTATTTCAGCTCTTACTGCTACATTGGCCAATTTTTGATATTCCCACATGCTACTACATGCTGCCAAGCACGATTGTTGGGCACATGCTATGCAGAAGAAATTGTCCGCTCTCGAGGCTAATCACACTTGGGACATTGAGCCCGTCCTCCTACTATGTGCTCTGGGTTGCAAATGGGTTTACTCAGTCAAAGTTCGATCTGATGGAAGTTTGGACCGTTTACAAGCTCGGCTTGTTGCTCTTTGGAATAATCAGGATGATGGTGTCAATTATTGACGAGACCTTTGCTCCGTGGCTAAAATGACTACTGTTCGTACAATTCTCGCCTTGCTTGCTTCTAGTGATTTGCCTCTACATCAGATGGATGTAAAAATGCTTTTCTTCATGGGGATCTTTTTTTTTTTTTTTTGAAAAGTAATATCAAATATATTATTAAAAAGCGTAAGTCGCCCCTACTACACAGGGAGTATTACACAAGACCACAAAAAGAATTAAGAAAAACAACCCAACAGAACCCAAAACACCCGCAAAAGAAACCCACCCACTACAAAGCAACCCTATAACCCGCATACACATCTTATTTTTCCCCGGCTAGACCCAAACAACACAAAAACAACAGTCCACCATAAAACCTGCGAGCCCAGGTACCCAAACAGAATCACACGTTTCAACATTCAATTGAGAGAGCATTCCAAATTTTCATCTTCCCTCCACCCCTTTCGGCTTCAAAAACAGACCCCCATCCCAACTCGCTGCTGATTGCTTCAATTTCACTCATCAGATCCAAAAACCTTTTTTATGTCCCAAAAGAAATCCTAGGCTTGAGCAATCTCCAACGACTACCACTTGCGCTCAGGTAACCATTAATTCAATCACTCTCCTGAAGAATCTCCAATCTCCGAGATGGTCTTCGGGAATACCAAGGAGCTCGCGCGGAGAAAGCCCCGCTTAATGGAGGACCCCCGCCGGAGGGATTGGAGCCAGAGGCTTACAGTCGAAGAACCATCTGCGAAAGCCCGGAATAGAACCTCCATCTTGGACCCCGCCAAGCCAACGGGCTAAACGCTGCAAACAACCAGATACCCGCACCCGAGACTGAAGGACACTACCTACCAACGGTAGCGGCAGGCGCGACTCTGATTTCAGCTCCCCGCCAAGCTGACCCAAATCCATCTTGAAGCCCTCTGAATTCTGTTTTACGATTGCAGAGTTACAAGGCTTAGACGACTTCTGGGGCGATCACCTACCGGCGGAAGGGTGCACGCCTCACAGTATAAGGACCATCGCCAGCTAGAGAAACAGACCCCTCGAACCTGAAACGACCCTTCTTCCCTGTCGTTCGTGTCACCTCTGGAGTAATGAGGGGATACAGACAGGGCCGTCGAAGTGACTGACTCCTGGACTCCTAGCAAGAGGTCAAACCCACCGCCGGAGAGAAGAAGACTGGTCAAAGCGGCGTTGTTCTGGTCAAGCGGCGAGAACTGGTCACCGGCATCCCCTAACCTCACCGGAGAAGGACTGGCAGGAGAGAAAACTGGTCACCGCAAGGAGAAAAGCTGGTCATCGGCCTCCTCTGACCCAATCGCATGGTTCTGGTCAAGCGGCAGGAGAAAAAACTGGTCACCGGCCTCCTCTGACCTCACCGGAGGAAGACTCTTGCCCCGCCGACTGGGGATGAAGAGCCATCGGAGAAAAACTGGTCACCGGCCTCCTCTGACCTCATTCGGAGAAGACCCAGTTGCCGAACCTGGTCAACCGGCATCCTCTGCCCACTGGAGAAGGACTCTTGCCCGCCGACTCGGGATGAAGAGCTCATCGGAGAAAAACTGTCACGGCCTCCTCTGACCTCATCCGGAGAAGACCAGCTTTGCCGAACCTGGTACACCGGCATCCTCTGGCCTCCACCGGAGAGACTCTTGGCCCCGCCGACTGGGCCTTTGGACGGAAGAACCCAGTCGAACACCGGAACCACACCACCTCCGTGTGGACACCGGCGCAATTAAGCCGGTTTGGACGAGACCGTAACCCTCGACCCCAAAACCCGCTTTGATCTGAGGCTTGAGAAGAGTTTCTGGGCTTGCGGGCACTTACCGGGTTTAGGCGCAAAGCCCTTAAAACCTGGAAATGGACCCGAAGTGGGCTGCAAAGCCCAAGCCCAAATCTGCCACCCTTCCTTCACTCACCCAAAGGGCCCGATCAATTTCAATTGAAATGATTCAGGCACTCCAGAAGCTTCCGATGAGATCCTCCCTCCGCGCGTGAACTCTGTCGTTTGAACTCTGGCGCTGATCTCTTGCCACCCAAGGTTCTTAACCCACCGGTTCTACCCAACACTCCAGGTCGTAGAGTCCATACCGCCGACCTCAGCACCGGTGATATCTCAGGCGATCCCACGGAAAAAGATCCAGCTCTGCCTTAGGACCCAGCAGAACCCAACAGCCTATCGCGACATCTACAACCGGAGCTTCAAAACCGAAGAATGGACCACGATCTAACCACCGCCGCGTACGACGGCGCGGCACAGCAACAGCACCCATCACCGGGAAGACGAGGAACCCAGCCTTGGATCCAAAGAAGGAAGCGCTTTGCTCAACTCCCCCAGAAACCACGACTCCAGCCCCGCCCAGCACCGGCCCTCAGGGAAGAGGGGACCATCCTTCCGACCTCCCTCCACCATAAAACCGCCACCTCCCAAGGAAACGCCGGCCTTATTCCCGCTCTACGATACATAATCCACCGCCTTGGACCCCTTCCTAAAAGATTCCAACAAACTCCCTCAACCCCAGCATTCCGTAGCACCCTTCCATCTTCGAAAATTAGCCAAACAATACACAGAGACCCCAAGCAAACAAGCCCCTGAAAAACCCTTTCCTTCTTTCCTCACCCAAAGAAGTGACTTCCATCCCCACGAAAAGACGAAGGTTTTAGCCCCACGAAGAATCGGCTCTCCATCCTCCAAACACGTACCTTGGGCCCTGGACGGCAACCCACCAGCTCGAGCCTCCGCGGCCCCTCACAATCGTCGCCTGACCAGACAACCCGAGCTTTTTGTATAACCACAACCACTTCCAACGAAACAAGACTCAAATCTGAAAACACACCAGCCGAAAGATCTTTGGTCCCTGAGCCCCCAAACTGATGCGATCACGTAAGTGTGACGCGGCCTGCACGCGCCTCACCAGGAGAGAGAAAATAGAGAGAGGAGAGAGGAGAGAGGAGAGAGGAGAGAGCCAACGGCAGTGTTTCCTCACTTTAGGGAAAATACTCAATGGGGATCTAAAGAGTGTATTTATATGAAGCCACCTCCGGGATTGTTTTCCCTCTCCGACTTTCACATGTGTGTAAGGCTTCGTCGCTCTCTTTTTATGTCTTCAAACAAGCTCAGCGCCTGGTTTGATAAATTCCGCACCACTTTATATCAATTTTCATTCAAGGCAGAGCAAGTATGACCTTCTTGTTCTCGGAAATCCGACAATGGTATTGTGTTCTTCTTGGTTTATGTTGGATGATATTGTGATCACTGGTTCCATTTCCAACTTTTACTGACCACGATCTGATGGAAGTTTGGACCGTTACAAAGCTCGCTTGTTGCTCTTGGAATAATCAGGAGTATGGTGTCAATTATGACGAGACCTTTGCTCCAGTGGCTAAAATGACTACTGTTCGTACAATTCTCGCCCTTGCTGCTCCAGTGATTGGCCTCTACATCAGATGGATGTCAAAAATGCTTTCTTCATGGGGATCTTAAAGAGTGTATTTATATGAACCACCCTCCGGGATTGTTTCCCTCTCCGACTTCACATGTGTGTAAGCTTCGTCCTCTCTTTATGGTCTCAAACAAGCTCCGCGGCCTGGTTTGATAAATTCCGCACCACTTTATTACAATTTCATTCAAGCAGGGCAAGTATGACACTTCCTTGTTTCTTCGGAATCCGACATGGGTATTGTTGTTCTTTTGTTTATGTTGATGATATTGTGATCACTGGTTCCGATTCCACTTTACTTGCCAGCTCAAAACTCATCTCTCGGAGTCCTTTCATATGAAAGATCTTGGGTCTCTCACATATTTTCTTGGTCTTGAGGTGCATCGTAGTCCCTCCGGAATTTCCCTCAATCAACATAAGTATGCTAGTGACTTGGTGACTACCGCGGGTCTTCAAGAGGCTCCTTCAGTTGATACTCCCATGGAATTACATGTCAAGCTTCGCAAAGAGGAGGGCGACTTACTTGCTGATCCTAGTTTATACCGGAAGTTGGTAGGTAGCCTTGTTTATCTCACCATTACTAGACCGGACATTTCTTTTGCTGTCCAGCAAGTCAGCCAGTTCCTTCAAACTCCTCGTCATCTACATTTGACTGCTGTTCGTAGGATCATCCGCTATGTTCACGGTACTTCTGCACGTGGCTTATTCTTCCCTGCCAGCAATTCTACTCGTCTTGCTGCTTATAGTGACGCGGATTGGGCTGGTTGTGCGGATACCCGTCGCTCCATCACTGGTTGGTGTGTGTTCTTAGGTGATGCCTTGATCTCCTGGAAAAGTAAGAAGCAAGACAGAGTCTCTAAGTCATCTACGGAATCTGAGTACCGTGCAATGTCTCTTGCTTGTTCAGAAATTATTTGGCTTCGCGGTTTGCTTGCTGAGTTAGATTTTTCTGAGACCGATCCTACACCTCTACATGCTGATAATACCAGTGCTATTCAGATTACGGCCAATCCTGTCTATCATGAGCGCACCAAGCATATTGAAGTGGACTGTCACTCTATTCGGGAAGCCTTTGAAGCTCGTATTATCACTCTTCCACATATTTCCACCAACCTCCAAATTGTTGATATCTTCACCAAGGCTCTCACTCGTCATCGACATTGCTTCCTAAGTAGCAAATTGATGCTTGTTGATCACCCTGCATCAATTTGAGGGGGGTTGTCAATGGACAGCACCGCTGTCCATAATTGTTTCCATATTTCCTTATTTTTAGCCCACGATTGTTTCCTTATTTCTCCCTTTATTATTTTGTATAGTTAGCGTATATATTATTTGACAGCTTATAGTTTACATGTATAGGGCTAGAATCATGCGGGAACTTATTTCCTTTCCTTGTATAGCATCCTTGTAAAGTCTATATAATATACAGAACTCAAGGCTAGATTATTCAGCCATTCAATTAATATTTTGTCAGAGACATCATAGGTTTGCACTAATCTTTCCACTTACACTACAGTAACCTAAGTTGTGGATTGATTCATGGTCCCTAGCATGGCTCATTAAACCCACATGAAATCATGTCAAAAAGCATCATTGCATAGCCCTAGTTCCCTCAATCAAAGAAAATGGAAACATTGAATTTATTTAAGATAAAGAAGAATTTCTCATAGACAAGAAAATGATTTTATCATAAATGATATAATCATAAAGAATAACCTCTCTTAGGCTATACAATCATTATACATATGCATAAAATCCTAGCTAAACACAATCAACGCATAGCACTTTGGAAAGAATTACATCAAACCCTATAAAAGAGTTAGCTACTCATGAAGGATTTGAGAATCTCCATTGAAGAGGAGAGAACCATTTCCAAGAGTTTAAGAGCTATGGGTCAATCTTCTACCTATTGCCAAAGCAAGAAAATAAAAGAAACTAAGCTAAAAATGAAACTAAACCCTTCCCCCGCAAAAATACCTCAACAGAACGAGCCCAATAGACATATTTTTTGCCATTTAGTTTCACAGATGTCATTGGGATTGACCCATAGATGTCATTGGTAGATTACTCACAGAAGCCGAAATGGGTGACTCTGATTTAGTAGTAGGAGTAGTCATGCTGAGTAGAAACTACCACAAAGTGTACCAACAAGAAGAGGAAAGCCCAAAAACACAAGCACACAAGCAATAAGTAGTGAAAAATGGACAAAAAACGGTACAAAGAAACCTGGACGGAGTTGGAAACACGCTGAACCGAGCCAAAATGGGCCTGAACCGGCCTGAACCACACTATACCGGCCAGAAATAAGCTGAACCGGTGAGGAAGTGGTCTGAACCAGGTCTGAACTGGACCGAATCGGACCTGGGACGAGCTGAACCGGCTGGGTTGAACCGGACTGAGAGCTGCGGGTCGGGTTGGCTGAGAGGACACGGGTCGGGTCGAACACTGAACCGTTGGGCTGACCCGGTACGCTGAACCGTCGAGCTGACCCGATATGCTGGGTGGATCCGGCCCAAACAAAGCCAAGTGGAGTCTATTATGGGATAGCTTATCCCGGATAGTGAACAAGACCCAAACAGGGGTCTTCTCCCCAAAATGCACCGGAATCTCGCCGGTGAGATTCAGACAGGGCCGGCGAACACGAAGGGAGCAACGAGATGGAGTTCCGGTGACCACTGAAACGCACGCACCACCGAGACCCACTCACTAACGGTCACCGAGAGAACACCGCCACCAACAACAGAGAACCGGCCACCTCAGATGGCACAAACCACCACAGACTCCGCCGGCGACACCAACCACGACGACTGCACCAACGCCACCACTAACCGCTCCGGCCACCGCAAACAACACCGACGACAACCAACTGAGCACCCTGAATCATTTATTTCAAATCAGGGACAGAAAGCCACGACGACACCAAATCCACTATGAACAGAGCCCAACATGGCGATGACAGCGATACCACTAAAGACGGTGATGTCGTCGCCACCGCATGTCGGACATGGGCATGAAGCCCAGGACAATACGTCTTCGAGGTACAGCAAAATTATGTCTTCGAGGTGTGTTCTATCGTGATCGATGACAAACAAGAGAAAAAAGAACAGAAAAAAAAAAAAAAAAAAAAAAAAAAAAAAAAAAAAAAAAAAAAAAAAAAATTAGGAGTAACGTGTATAAAGAACAGGATTAAACCCTAAGATTAAACCCAAGTGTTGGGTGGTCTTGGGCCTATCTCAACCCCAAAAGCTAGCTCAAGGGGTGAGGCTTTCCCTCACACTTATGAACTGACCATCAACCCCTTCTACAACCGATGTGGGACAACCCCAACAATCTCCCCCTCACACATCGGGCCTTGGGTTGGAGGCAGCAACAACCCGTTTTTTTTTTTTTCTACAAACTATTGGGCTAAGACTTATTGGTAAACCTGGGCTTTGATACCATGTTAAACCCTAAAACAAGAGGAGGCACGTTATATCGTTGTACGTAGCCTACCTCACACATATTATTATATAGGCTTTGAGAAATAATACAATGACCATAATACCCTCAAACCCTAATACATTATTCTAACAAAACTCTTTTTATCGGTCTCTTTCTCTAAATGTATGAACTTTCAGTTTTTTTTGTCGGTCCTTTTCTCTACAATTTTTTTTTAAAAGGTTGTTTGCACACTCTACCCTTCATTTTACTTTTTTTTTTCATCAACTTTTAGCACATATTTATGAACTTTGGTAGATATAATTTTTGTGATACATGTATTATATGAAAAATTACTTAATTTTGATTTTAAATTGTCTTTTATTATATTTTTAGTTCCGCCCCTACAATAATAAATTACTGGCTCCGTCACTGAGTCCTCCTAAATTCAATAGTCAACTATCATAAGTTTAATGATAATTTTAAAAGCTCCATCACTTTTAGGTGAACTTGAGTCCTATACTAACATTACTCCCGAAATGAAGTGTTTTTTTTTTTTTTTTTGTTTTTGCTTTTTTTTTTTTAAGCCTCCCAAATTGAAGCTTTAAAGTAAGTAAATGCAAATCAAAACATCCGGAACCTAAAATATTGATTAGAGTGAAAAGGCAAATAGTTAGCAATAATATATGAACAGTAATTTCCTCCAACTCAGGTTGAAGAAAATTTCATTCAACCCACTCTAATATATAACAAGTATCATCTATCAACATTAAGTTCCTCAAAACTCAATAGTTATTTACTCTCGTTCTACTATCTAGGAACTCAAACATTAAAGTTTTGAGGAATTCAATATTAATAGATAACACTTATCATGCATGAAAGTGGCTTGAATAAAATTTTTTCTTACTTATGTTGGAGGAAATTTCTGTGCATTATATATTTAACACAAGAGAGTGTAACAGTGACGTACACATCAATAGCCATCAAGCTGATATTCAACGTCTCTTTTTCTGACCACCAAAAGAAGAAAGTCTTTTTCCAGTACTTATGTACTTGACTTTAACTTTATTATAAGTACTGGAAAGATGCGTGTGAGTGAGAGAGATCTAGAGAGAGATACCTTGAGCTGGCATATTGAAAGAGCTTTCCTGTAGAAGAAAAGACAATGAGAGCTATTTCAGCGTCGCAGAGAGTTGAGAGCTCCATAGCCTTCTTAAACAGCCCCCTCCTCCTTTTAGCGAAAGTCACCTGCCTTGCCGCCGTGTTGTCGATCTTTTTTATCTCGATTTTCCTCCGAGTCATTTTTCCCAAAATCGCTTTACAAAGTGATTTATATGTAGAAAGAAATCCGAAATAGACGTTATATATGGCAGCTGTCAAAACTATATATACTTGTACAAAAGAGGAAAAATTATCAGATCAAACCTGTATATATCTCAGAGAGAGGAAATTCAAAGTCCTATGAATGAAAAATATAGAGAGGGAGAAGCTAATTTACTGTGAATCATGTAGAAAATCAAAACATTATTAAGAAAAAAAGATTAAAAAAAATTATTCCTTTTTTTCCTGGTTCTTTTTTATTCTTTCACTAATTTTAAAATATAGAAAGACAAAATAAAAGACTGAAAAAGATGCACAGTAATCCCCAAAAAAGAATTAGGCTGTGTTTGTAAACTCCTTTAATATTACATTACATATTTTCGGCATTTGTGCACTGTAATTGCAGGTCAAAAGTACGTCGCAACAAAGTGTAAAAAATTGTGCATATAATTTTTCTTTCAATAATGCCCTTTAATACTGTGCACTTGAAAAAAACACTGATTTATTGAAAGAAGGCATTATTGGAAGAATTAATTTTTGTTAAGTTTTCAAAACCTGACCGTTTGGTACTCTAACCTACCTGATGAAGCAGTGCAATTTTTACGAGAATAAGTGTGGGTGCTATGAGTTTAACAAACGCACCCTTAACCTTTCCACAAAATTAAAGTGTGAGAGTAAATCAGTCTTTTCACAAAGAGAAAGAGTACTATATTTAAGTTATAGATGTTTTAAAAAAATAAAGATGTTTTGAAAAATTACAGTACCAAACCGCACTTACTCTCTCAAAAGAGAAGAAAAAAGAAAAAGAAGAAACGGAGGAAAAATTCGAAAAATAAGCTAAAATTTAACCTACCCTTCAGACAACAATCAATTAAAAACAGCAGATCTTCCACCAGTACGGTCTTCTACTGATTAAGCATTCTATAATGGAAAATGTAAGGACAGAGAGAGTGGCATGTAGCGTAAGGATTAAGGAAAAAAGAAAGATGGGTTTTGCATAAAACAGGATATATATATATAAAGAGCGGCACTTTTCCAAATTTAGCCAAGAATCTCTCTAAAAAAATCCTAGTTTTCAGAAGCAGTGCGGGAGTGAAGAAGAAGAATAATGAACCCTACCATTACCAATCCAAGCTTATTGAGTTTGTAGAGCTGTTGACATCTCACACAAGCAAAAGTTTTAAGATATTATATAGATAGATACAGAAAGAGAATGAATGAGATATCTAGACAGAATAAGGCATTTATTTTTTCTTTATTTCCTCTTTCTAGTAAAGAAAGTAAGTTCCTTTTCTTGGTCAATGAAGAACTTATGGTGAGGTTTGCTTCCCGTACAGATTGCCACGCTGCATCCCTGGACTGAAGTTATTATATATGACATGTTTGTACACCCTCGTACCCGTCATGTCCCCCACAACCCTCCATATCATATCATATACAAATACTTTCGAAGGCGAGTAGGTGACTCCGATCCTACCAAGTGAGATTCGTTTAACCGACATGTTTTGCGCCTTTATCATAGATTGTAATCTTCACTCCTTTTCTTATTTTCTTTTCTTTTTTCGAATTCCACGAAAAGATAAATTGGAGGCAAACCTATTTTTTTTTTTTTTTTTTTTTTGTTTAATTCAATTCTTTTCAATTTTTCACAAGAGTCAATAATTTTCAACAACTCAAATTTTTTCAATCAACTCAAATTTATTCCAACCAACTCAAAAATAAATATAAAAATTAATTTTTATTTTGAAAAAAAAAAACTGAGAAAAGGAAAAAAAAAAAAATTTGGGTGGTCCGGCCCCACCTGGGGTGGTCCGGCCACCCTCATGGGGTGGTCCTGCCACCACCAGGGGTGGTCGGCACCCTCTGGGGTGTCCGGCCACCTCAGCTTTTTCTTTTTTAAAATATATATATATATATATTTAATAATTAAATTATATTTATTATTGATTATTGTTTCTTTTCTTTTTTCGAATTCACGAAAAGATAAATTGGGAGCAACCTATTTTTTTTTTTTTTTTTTTTTGTTTAATTCAATTCTTTTCAATTTTTCACAAGATCAATAATTTCAACAACTCAAATTTTTTCAACTCAACTCAAATTATTCCAACCAACTCAAAAATAAATATAAAAATTATATTTTATTTTGAAAAAAAAAAACTGAGAAAAGAAAAAAAAAAAATTTTGTGGTGGTCCGGCCACCACCTGGGGTGGTCCGGCCACTCCTCATGGGTGGTCCTGCCCACCACCAGGGGGTCCGGCACCCTCTGGGGTGGTCCGGCCACCTCAGCTTTTCTTTTTTAAAATATATAATATAATATATTTTATAATTAAATATATTTATTATTATATTTTCAAATATAATCACTTAAAATATTTTTCTAAACCTCCAAATATAATTTTAAAACTTTTTTTTTCTCGATATCTGTGAAGTCAATATAGAATCAAATAAAATCAAATAAATTTGACATCCAAACGAGCCCTATCTTTCGCCCTTCTTATTCTTTTCTTTCAAACCAGGTTCAACGAATATTTAACATTCCCATATTTGTGTTTTCAGATTATAGTCGAGCGAAAAACTACTACAAACAATCATTAGTTCTTATTTTACATTACTAACTCCAAAAAAAACAAAGAGGAAAAGAAAAAGGAAAAAAAAAAAGAAAGAAGAAAAAAGAACAAGTTTTGAGATAAATAGGGAAGGGGGATAAAAGAACATGTCATTCATTAGGTTTAGTTAACCAACAAATTTTGTGCGATTCCAAACTTATGTAAATAAATAAACACATATATATATATATATTTGCTCTATACAGAGGAAACTAAAAAAATTTGTTTGTGGACATAACTGAAATCTTGAGAGTTCACATAGTTTTTTTAACCAATGAACAAATTAATTAACACCAATAAAATACAATTAAAGAACCAAAAAAAAATCGTGTCCATCATAAATATAACCAATTAATGAATCAATCGCATAAAATACAGATAAAATAATAGAAAAAACAAAAGCACCCTATAAAAATCTAGTAAACATACGTTACATAGCCTTTTCCTAAATTTTCTTGGGTCATTCTTAAGAACATATGGACTAAAAATGTTGACTCTATCTCTACTATGCCGGAGGTTGACAGAATTTAAAATCAAGTTTTAATATAATACCATAAACAAAAAATTTTGTCAATAAATGAAAGTAAAACAAGTTCAAAATGTGAGGTGTATTTATAGAAAAATTGAAGACAAAAATTTTTATTGGAAGTTCAGATGTATTTATCATAAAAATAAATAATAAATAAAAAAAAATTGGAAGTACTAAGTCTTAAAAGGAAATTAGACGCAAGAAGTTGAATATGATTTCCAAAAAACCAAAGAAGAAAATCACAGAACTTGCGCGTCAGATGATGGGCTTGAGGCCGTGTGATAAACCATCCCAATAAAACAATCCAAAATATCCATCTTGAGCTTCCGCATCAAAAAAACAAACAAGCCTTACTCTTATATTTTATACTCCAATTCTACTTTATATTAAATACATCTCATAAAGAGAGAAAATAAGGCATAGAGGTGCTGGACTTTGAATACCAAAGTTAAGCCTGATGCAACTCTGTCACACAAATAAGTAGTGAGGCTTTTAAAAAAAAAGTAGTGAGGCTTTTGATGGACTCTGTAGCTTTTTGTTTTTTTCTAACACAGTGTCAAAGTTAATTTACTTTGTAGCTATTCTTTTTTGAGCTATAGGACTTTATAGCTTTTATTTCCCTGAGCCGTAGGACTTGTAGCTGGAAGATTTACGAGAATAGAAGAGATTGCTTATTTTGTCCTAGTAAAAAAGTACATGTAGGCAGTAGCTTCACAACGTCTTGTAAAATTAAGTCTGCTTTCTACTTTGAGAGAGAAGCAAAAACAGAAACTTTGGAGGAGCCAAGACAAAAATTTTGCTGAGACCTTCATATAAAAATGCTGTCAGAATGGGTTTTTCAAAAAAAATTTGGGGTTGCCATGGTCCCCCAACCCTTCAACATAGCTCCGCCCCTAAGTTACATGTGTGACATTCTCAATTCATTCAACATATCCATTGTAAAAGGGTCTATTAAGTATTGGTAAGACATATTTTCCCTTTATATTTAGTTAGGTTCCTCTTTTTTATGGGATTTGTGGCTCCCTTAATCATAATAAATTAGAAGGTAATTCTAGGTAATGAGCTTTGCCCCATATTCATATGTAGGGCGCATTTGATATTGCGATTTCGTAGATAAAAAATGTGATTTTAAATCAAATCGCATAAAATAAATAATTTAAGATTGCATTTTTATAAAATTACGATTTAAAAACGTAGATTTTCTACGTTTTCAAATTACAGGCAAGATTGTGATTTTTTAAAACTCATAATTTTAAAGAATAAACTACGATTTAAAAGACCTAACTGTAATTTTGTTAAATGTTTAACTGCGTTTTTTTTTTTTAAAAAAAATCAGATTACTATTTTTAAATCATACCATTTGAAATAACAAACTCAAATGGACCGTAGTTCACTAACTAGATGTGGGCATTTATTTATTTGCACATAAAATATATTATTCTAATTTTTTATTTTAAAGTACTTAATCTATTGTTAATAAATTTGTTCTTGATCATCTACGCCAATCAACATTTACCTCATATTTAAGAAACCACATAAATTCCTGTACTTTCATGTATAATTATTTTGAATTATTTATCATAATATATTACACAACAATTCCGAGCACTACACATTCCTTACATACTAGCTAGAATGCCAAAACCTAACATTGAACAAAGATTGAAGTGTTGGCATGGTTGGCTGCAGAGGAGGCCTCGGCAGTTCTGAGAGATAAGGAAGAATAGTGGTAATCCCCGATTTTTAGCCTCTAGAGTTGAGGTTATTTTAATTTTGAGGATTGTAGAAATATATGCGGAATACTAAAATATTAGAATATAGCGGAAGTAAGAGAGAGAATGAGACACAGGGAATTACGGGTGGTTCGGTGTTAGACACCTACGTCCACCACTCTGAAGGGCCCTAAGGGCTACATTGTGCTCATTAACTTGATTTCTAAACTATTACAAAAACCTCTATTTATAGAGAGGCTATGAGTGGTGTACAAGTAAACCTAGTAGACTAAGGAAAGGGAATAAACCCTATAATGGAAATATAATAATATAATATATTCTAACATCCCCCTCAAACTCAAGGTGGAAGATTCTGAAACCTTGAGTTTGAAAATAGAAACAGAATATAAATGTAGCCGAAGTCGATAGTTGGATCAAGGCGGTACCGCGAGAAAGGCTGACAGAGGCGGCCAGAGGAATGCCGGAGAACGGAGACAAGCCGTAAAGAAATCCGATGAAGGCCCAAGCCGCAACTGACAATGACGATCGGAGAAACGAAAACTAGCTGTTAAATCCCGTGAGGGGCCAAACCACATTGTGTCACGGCCGGAAAACGGAGACAATCCATTAAAAGACCCAAAGTCGCAACTGACAATAATGGAAGGAGTAACAGAAACTAGCCGTCAAATCCCGTGAGAGACCAAACCACATTGTGCCAAGATTCGCCAATGAATTGCGCCGCAAATTACAACAAAACAGGGCCGAATATGAACTCCAAAGTTCCATCACGTACAAAAGCAATCACAACAAGCGTACGGTGTGCTGTTTAAAACAGAAAAAAAACACCTAAAAGAAACGCTTAAACGGGAAGACAAAAACTGCACGGACGAATAACGGAGGCTTAAAAGCGGCACCAAAGAAGCTGACTACAGGAAAAATTTCAAAAGAAGGCCGAAGGGATGCGGTCCACTTGGACCAGTTATCAAACTTCTTCGTTTTCTTTTTTTTTTTCTTTTTTTTTTCACGCCTTGCATCTTCTTCACCACACAAACTTTTTTTTTTTTTTTTAAATATAACTCCTAAACTGGAATAGGTCTATCCTTGAACCGGAATAAGGATAAAATTCAAACCTGGATCCAGTCATACGTGTGGCCAAACACCACTTGTCTTCTTCCCCAAATTCAATCAAAGTTTGCTGAACCCCTTGGCTACCACGCACCAACTTTAGCCAACAGCCCAACGTTGCCGCACCACCACAAGCGACGTCCCCACGGCCACGGACACCGCGCACAGGCCCTCCTTGCGCCGCCACACACAACTGTACCCCCACGGCCACACAACTCCTCGCGCCCACAGATAGAGGTCCGAAAAACCACCCAACAGTCCCCTTGCACAGCAGATACGGATCCTCTAATGAAAGGCTTGCCGGTGATAAGCTTGAGACGGCGGATCGGAAGGCTTGCTGGTCGGTGGTTGACGGCGCGATGGTGAGTGAATCCTTGGTGCCGGTCGTTTCTGGGTCGATGTGGTGGCCCAAGTTTGGAGATGACGGCTGGAAGCGGCTGAACGGTGCTAGCTAGACCGGCGGCGGTGGGTTGACGACGGAGACGCATGACAGGGATGATGCGATGGTTCAATGGTTGTCACGGCACTAGATTGGCGGTGGGATGGGTTGCTCGACAGTGTGGACAACGTTGATAGTGTGTAGTTGCTGATACCATTTTCAACGGTGTGGGAGAGCAGAGACAGACCGGAAAACTGTGAGATCGCCGGAGGAAAAGTCAAAGACATTTATTGATGGCCACAAGAAATATATGCGGAATACTAGAATATTAGAATATAGCGGAAGTAAGAGAGAAAATGAGACACAGGGAATTACGGGTGGTTCGGTGTTAGACACCTACGTCCACCACTCTGAAGGGCCCTAAGGGCTACATTGTGCTTATTAACTTGATTTCTAAACTATTACAAAAACCTCTATTTATAGAGAGGCTATGAGTGGTGTACAAGTAAACTTAGTAGACTAAAGAAAGGGAATAAACCCTATAATAAAAATATAATAATATAATATATTCTAACAAGGATAAAGAACATTTATGAAATTTTAGAAATAAAGCACTAGATCAGTAAATTTTAAGAAATTATTCTCTAAATTATGGAAGTTATGGGAAAAGTTAAGTGGGACTTCAGACATATTTAATGAACAAACATGTTTTAAAGCTTATGGTGGCATTACAATTGAGTAATTAAATAATTTTGGTTTCAATTTTGAGGATTTAGGATTTTAATTTTGTTGTGAAGATTTATTGAAATAACTGATCAATGATTTTAAATAGATTTTTAATTTTCAAGAGGATTCTAAAAATAGTACAGAGGTTTAAGAAACAATTATGAGGACAATAAGAGTTTAAAATAATTAAGGGTAAGGTTTGATTAATTAAATGGCCTTATTTAAGGTTAAAGAATAAAAACCGGTTGTTTTAAACTGATCCTAAAATATTTTAAAAGAGGGCCAGTTGAGTAAAAGACTAACAGAATGGCAGTTTAGGAATACTTTAAATTGAAGAAGGGCAATTGAGTAAATAGGCCAAAAGGAGGACGTCTTATTTTTTGAAATAGAAAGGGCGTTATCGTAATTCACCAAGAAGTTTATGAAAGGAGAATTTGTCTCCGAAAAGTTTTAAAGTTTTTTTAAAAAACGTTATTGTTATTTTACGCACTATAACCATTATTGTTGTGAAAGTTAAAGTTAAACTAATGTAAAAGTTAAAAGAACAGGATCTTACCGTAAAAAAGTTATATTAGCACTATGCATTTAAAGAGATAGACGATAGCAAGCGAAGCGCTCAGGGAGTGGTCAAAGTTAACCATCATTGAGTGTGTCACATTGGATTGTTAACTACCCAGCCGATCAATAAATATTTCTTAAATAAATAGTCTCACCCTCTAGCCATAAGATGTAACATTCGCCAACTCTACATCATACAATAAAAATAGTACGGAAGTGGGTGAAAGGAAATAGTTTTTCAGCAAAAGTTTAAAAGACAATACTCATTAAATAGTTTATGACTTAACCATTCATAGATTATCAAGAGATAAGTTTTACTGTAAAGTTTTAAATAAATCGTTAATCAAATAGTCTATGGTTAACCATTCATGAGATGATAAAAAGGTTTTAAAGTATAGTTGTTAAGTTAAAGTTTCCAAAGTAAAGTTTTAGGTTAATTAATATACTTTAGCAACTTAACTAACAACCATTTTTTATTTAGTCTTACGAATTGACAGTTGTAATATTTGGGTCTATAAAACTACCATGTTATTGTAATTTAACCCCATCCATTAGTCTTAACTGTTATGTTCGATGGAAAACGTGTCACGTATGTGACCACTTTTATATTATTCTTCCTATAATACTTCTTATTTCTTTAAAACAAAATTTTATTAAATAATTATAATAAATTTAAAAAACAAATAAAAACCAAAATAATAAAATTAAAAAAAATTAAAATTTTTTAATAAAAAGAAGAAAGAAGGAAGGTTGATTTTAGGTGGTCGAACCCAAAGGCTTGGTGGGTGTAGAGTGATTGCGGGGGAACTCAGGGGGATACTGTGAAGGTCTAAAAGAGTTGGTGGCAGGCAAACTCCTTATTCCAGCTAGAACAAGCCGCTCCTAGCATGCAGGAAATCAACAAGGAGAAGATAACCCTTGGAGGCCTAAGCTCTGGAAGGGAGCGGTGGTGCTTGAGAATGTTACAAAACTCTGAGGACATGTTTGGTATGCAAAATGGCTATTCCAAGAAATAGCCTTTATTAAAAATGTAATGAATGAAATGCATTAGCCTTAGAATAACCATTCTGATGGCCACGAGGGAATAATTATTCATTCAATTGAGGGAATAATCATTCATTCAATTGAGGGAATAATCATTCCTCTTAAAATTTAAGAGGAATGATTATTCCCTCAATTGAATGAATAATCATTCCCTCTTGGCAATGAGAATGACTATTACAATGCTAATTCATTTCACTCATTTCATTCTTAATAAGGGATATTCCAAAGAATAGCTATTTTGCATATCAAAATAACCTCAATGTTTGTTTAGATGGGTTGGTGTGATCTAGTGTTTTTGGCTTAAAGTATTTTTTTTGTTCCAATCTGATGTGACAAGTTGTTTTAGAGGGCACAAATAACCTGATTTATGTCGGGGCCAATAAAAATTAAACTCAAACAAATATGCTTGGTGCCGTTTCCATGGTCAACTTACAAAGAAAAAACATTATACGTGTGCAATTCATCGTTCTTCTTTGGAAGCTCATGGAAATGAGCTTGCTTTTAGGTATCAGCTAAGTTTTTAATATATATATATATTATATATATTATATATATATATATATATATATATATATATATATATATATTTTTTTTTTAAAAAAAAAAACAGTTTTATTGGGCTGAGCTTGATTGCTTTCATCTAGTTAAACTTGCCTTTTTATTCTATCATGTCAATTTTCTATTTTGAATCATTAATTTACTAATTTCTTTCTAAATTATGGAAGAATCCATGAATTGGCTAAGGAGCTGGACAGAGAATGAAATATCTGGTTGTGTAATGGTGAGATGAACCAATTGACCAATCATTCGTCGATAGATGGTGGGATCACTGAGTAAATCCCCTTCTTCACGAGATAGCTTGATGTTAGGCTCCATAGGAATAGGTGCTGGTTTAGCAGCCAAGACACCAACATCATCTAGGATCTCGAGTGCATATTTGCGCTGTGAAACAGATATGCCTTTGGAGTTGCGGGCAATCTCAACTCCAAGGAATAATTTTAAAGGTCCAAGGTCCTTTAACTTGAATGCAGAATTTAAAAATGTAGTGAGAGTTGAAATTGTTTGAGAGTCATTACTTGCAATTACAATGTGATCGACATACACTAGAAGAGCAACAAAGGATGATTCTTG
Source organism: Betula pendula (assembly GCA_900184695.1). Classification (NCBI taxonomy): domain Eukaryota; kingdom Viridiplantae; phylum Streptophyta; class Magnoliopsida; order Fagales; family Betulaceae; genus Betula; species Betula pendula. Next base: position 137,119 of record FXXK01001486.1, on the reverse strand, counting down.
GACTCTTGCAAATAAAGAATAATCTGATTTTGACTGTGTGAAGCCATCTCCAATTAAGGTGGTTGAAAACTTAGAGACCCACTGTCTGGAAGCTTGCTTCAAGCCATACAGAGACTTTTGAAGATGACAGACTTGAGACGCCCCCTTACTAGCATAACCAAGAGGGAGCTGCATGTAAATCTCTTCCTTTAAACTGCCATGAAGAAATGCGTTGTTAACATCTAGCTGATGAAGATGCCATCCATGAACGGATGCAAGAGCAAGGAGTACTCGAACAATGGTCAATTTAGCCACTTGAGAGAAGGTATCACAATAATCTAAGCCTTCCTTCTGAGTGTACCCCTTTGTAACGAGCTTTATATCTCTCGACCTCACCATTCGATTTATACTCGATCTTATACACCCATTTGCAACCGATGGGTTGCTTTCCTAGAGGAAGATTAGTAACAGTCCAGGTGTTGTTATCCTCAAGGGCTTTGATTTCTACAGCCATGGCCTCACGCCATTGAGGAGAAGAAACTGCTTGATGGTAAAACTTAGGTTCTACTGAAGAAGAAACTAAAAGGCTAAAGTGTTTGTAAGTAGGTGAAAGCATTTGATAACCAAGAATAGAGGCAAGGCTATAGGAATTACCTGATTCAGAAGCTGCATTTGGAAGGACAATTAGAGAAGAGAATTGAGCAGCCAAGTTACAATGATATTGCTGTAAATACCTTGGTTTGCATATAAACCAAGTAAATTTTCTAAGTGGAAGAACAGGTAATATATCTAATGTAGGAGGGTTTACTATAGGAGGATTGCTTGCAGGAGAATTTGATGGAACTGATGCAATAGAATGTACTGCAGAAAGTTGTGATGAATCTAATGTAGTAGATGAAGGGATTAGTTGTAATGAAGGAGGATGTGATGCAGTCTGACTTGATGCATTAGGATGATGAAAAGTAGATTGTTCAATTAAAGGGGAACATAAAACTTCCAGTTGAATCAAATTGAGAAATAAGGGATGCAAAAGGAAATATGTGTTCATGGATTATGACATGGCAAGAGATTATAATTGATTGAGTAGTGAGGTTAAGAAGTTTGTAACCTTTAATACCAATGTGATAACCAAGGAATAGGCAGGGAAGTGCCCTAGGATCAAATTTTGTTCTATCTCTAAGTACAGCAGAGGCAAAACAAAGACAACCAAAGACTTTGAGGTGAAGATAAGATGGAGGCTTAGAGAACAAAGTCTCATAAGGAGATTTGTTTGATAGATCGGGAGTAGGGATACAATTGATGATATGTGTAGAGGTTAAGATGCAATTCCGCCAAAATTTTAAAGGTAAATGTGCTTGAAACATTAAGGCACGGGCAACATTTAGGAGATGTTGATGTTTACGCTTCACAACAGAATTTTGTTGTGGAGTTTCAACACAACTCTTTTGATGAATAACTTCTTTGGAATGATAAAAATCAGGCATACAGAATTCTGAACCATGATCAGAACGTAGGATTTTAATATCAACATTAAATTGAATGTGAATTAAAGAAAATAAAGTTTGAATAAGCTGCCTTGTTTGGGATTTATAGTGAAGCAAACAAACCCCAAGTATAGCGGCTGAAATCATCGACAATAGTAAGAAAGTAGCGACTACCATTTTTTGAATGGACTGAAAAGGGGCCCCAAATATCACAATGAATCATCTCAAAAACAAATTGAGATATTGATGTAATAATAGGAAATGAAAGTTTGCGCTGTTTTGCCAAAGGGCAAACAGTGCATACATCAGTAGAATTACATTTAATGGAAGAAATTAATGAATGCTCAACAGATTTATTCTAGAATTAGAAATATGATCTAAACGATAATACCACACATTGGCAAAAGCAAACTTGAATGGAAACGAAAGTGTGGAGGATGAAGCGTTGGTACTTGCTGAGATGGAAACAGAGGAACGCAACTCAGAGACATTATGCACCAGCAAGTGAAACAAGCCACCTTTTTCCTTACCTAACCCAATCGTCTTCCAAGTGAGTAAGTTCTGAATAAAGCAAAAATCACCAAAGAAAATGAGACAACATTTAACATTTTTGGTAAGCTTATTGGCGGAGATGAGATTGAATGAAAAGGATGGGACACAAAGAACATTTATAAGGATGAAATTGTTTGAAAGTTTCATTGTGCCTACATGAGTTACTTTAGCAAAAGCACCATTAGGTAATCTAACGTTTCGAGATACTATGGATGTAATGGAAGTGAAAATTTTGATGGAACTGACCATGTGGTCAGTAACTCCAGTGTCAATGATCCAAACACCACTATGACATGAACTATGTAATTTGGAAATATGTGAAACAAAAAATACAGAATGTAAGGTAAAAGAAGAGTTACTTGCCATATTGGAAAACACATGGTCTTAAGTAGGAGATGTACTACCTACTTGATTGGCAAAGGATGAGGTTTGAGTCATTTGAGGTTGAATCAAGGCTAGTAGTTGCTTACACTGCTATGGAGTTATAGGCAGAGAAGCTGGCATTGATTGGATAGCAGAAACTTCAGAGGATGATTCCTGAACTTGATGAGCCGAATGATTGTGAATTCTATTTTTATTATTCTTGTAGCCCGAAGGGTAACCATGTAGTTTATAACACTTATCAACTACATGACCAAGCAAGCCACAATGTGTACAGGTCAACCTTTCTCTACGAGATGTAGATTGTGGTTTGTAAGGCTTTCCTTGTGAATTGATATTGATCTTGGATATCAATGCAGTATGCTCAACTGGCAAAGAGTAAGAAAGAGCCACTTTTCCCTGCCTTTCTTCTTGAATGACTAGGGAAAAAACTTTGTTGATGGATGGAAGAGGATTCATCAAGAGGATTTGACCTCTTACTTGAGAGAAAGACTCATTGAGTCCCATAAGAAAAGGAAATACATACTCTTGAGTAGGAGTGTACAAGTAGGACGGTTATTAACCGGAAATAACCAAATAAACATAAATAACCGGATAGGATAATCGGACAAACCGTAAAAAAAAACCACAACGGGATAACCGGCTAGGCCGGTTGCGGGTTGCATTGCGGTTATTGATTTTGAAAAACCAGTTATTAATCGGTAATATATATTAATATTAATATATTATATTAATTTTATATATATATTTTTTAAAATTAATTTAATACCTAAGCCTAAGGAAAAAAAAACTGGTAAACCCTAACTCTTTTTCTTTTTCTTTCCTTCTCTCTTACTCTTTTCCCTTCCTTCCACACCGATGCCTCTCTTCAGTCTTCACTCTCTTTTCTTTTCCCTTTTCCTTCCACGCCACTTTCAGTGTTCTTTTCTGCACAAGTTTTTCACAGATTGTTCCTTCCCTTTTCTTTGTTCTTTTCCTTCCACGCCGACACCACTTCACACTTTGAGACGTTGTGGGATTTATAACAGTTATTTTTATTTATGCATACTAAGGGATTTGTAATGTTATTTTTTCTATGTAATTTTTTTTTTTATTTTTTCTATTAAGTTTATATGTTATTTTTATGTCATTTCTAATATTTTATTTTATATGACTATAAAATGGTTTTAAAAAGAATTGAAAAATGAGTTTAAATTATCTCAAAAAGAGGTAAAAAAAATTAAAAAATGACTCATAATGTAAAAACCGGTTACTGGTTATTAGCAATCGCAACCGAGGTCCCAGTTGCTAAAATGGGACCAACCAAGGACCTCAATTGCAGTTGCGGTTATTGCCCAATAACCACAACCGCAACCGGTTGTACACCCTTACTCCTGAGCATGGAAATCTAAGAGTACTTTCAATCCATTGCAAGAACACTCTGGAATGGGGCGAAAACTAGCATGCTCATCCCATAGACTCTTAAGTTGTGTATAATAACTACTTACAGAGTTGACACCCTGTGTGAGGGCGAATAGGGCCCTCTACAGCTGAAAGTTGCGAGGTTCATTGCTATGCGAGAATCTTTCATAGAGGTCTTTCCACATGTCAGCAGCGGTGTCAATAAAGATGACACTATTGCTATTTCTTTAGTCACTGAATTGAGAAGCCATGACAGGAGTATATTGTTGCAGCGTACCCAAGCATGAATTGAAGAATTAGTAAGAGAAGGCTTTGGGATGCTTCCATCGACGAATCCAAATTTGTTCTCAGCCACCAGCGCCATCATCATAGATTGCCGCCAAGTGATAAAATTGTCACCATATAAAGGCTGAGAAACTATTACTATTCCTGGATTATCGCCATGGTGAAGGAAGAACGGATTTGATGAAAGGTTAGATGGAAGAGGTTCGGAAGTTGAGAATTCAAGTGTAATGATCACCATTGATTCAGATAAAGAAGCTTTGAGAAGCTTTGAAAGAACGTTAATGACGAAAGAAGAAATGGTTTTGTAGAAGAGCGCTATGGCTCTAATACCATAACAGAAAACAGAGAGAAATAGAGTTCTGTATTGAATGTGGAAAACTGAAATGAGTTACTTGAATTACTGTTTACATCTAAAGCTATATATACACGAGAGATAAGATTATAAGCTTACACCTGTAAAACTAATTTTTAACATCTACAACTAATCAATTAACTTACAAAAAAAAAGTTAACTGTGATATAAAACTATATAATGTTAAGTACTCTAGAAACTTACAAAAAAAAAAAAAAAAAAGTCACTCCAAAATCCAAGAATACTAAAATCACTAGTTAAGAGAATAGGCTGACTAATTGCATATTTAAAATACATTTTCACTCATCCTAAACATTAATGAGTTATAAAATGGAAATTCTCTTATATATATTTTTCTATTCACAAAATAAATTTGGAAAGTACAATAGAGTTAAGAAAACTATATGTTTTTTGTTTTTAATTTTTTTTTATGGCAAAGAAAGATTAGTTTGAGGAAAATTATGCAGGATATACATTTTTATTGTTTTCATCTTGTTGAGTAAGGCTACAGGGAGGATCCAAGTCCTCATTAAATCCTCTCAAAAGTGATGTACCTTTTAAAATCACCATTAAACTTGTAATTGTTCACTATTAAATTTAATCAGATGATAATTTTAAAAGCCACATCACTTTTAAAAAAATTTAAAAAAGACTTAAATTCTCCTTCTAGTATTACTCATTCATGTTATTCAAAAGGAAATTAAACATAACCTTAATCATATAGAATTTGAAATTCTTAAAGGGGAGAGCATTTCCCGAAGATCGAGAAGTCTTATATTTAAAAATGTCAAAAGATAGAAGTGAAAAGACTATCCTTCTTTGCTTTACAATAACATAAAATTTATGAATTAACTAGAATAAACTCAGTAAAACATCTTTATAAGTGACATAATCAACTAATTGATACAATCAACAGGAAAATGAATATAGCATGTCATCTTTTTTCTTAATGGGCCAAATGGGAACAAATCTTTCAGCCTATTTATA